>CACVKI010141356.1:0-22295 GCA_902732785.1 Trichogramma evanescens | reverse complement strand
TACAAAAATGTAAACGAAATTGTCGTACGAGGTCTGGTTCAAAAACTCATATTCGAACCCATCACATAGCTTCCTCTATGGAGGAAGCAATTGGACACAAACAAAATTTGCTTGTCCATCAAAAAACATTACATGATGGTCGCAGATATTTCGTATGTGACAGGTGCGGGAAGAAATTTGGACAAAAATCACATTTGCTTTTGCATCAAAAAACCATACACGAAAGTCGCAAAGATTACGCATGCAACAAGTGCGAGAGGAAATTCGGACAGAAAGCACATTTGTTCTCTCATCAAAAGATAGTCCACAAAGGTTGCAGAGATTACGCATATGACAAGCGCGAAAAAAAGTTTGGATAAAAAATTAATTTGCTCTTCCATCTAAAGACAGTCCAGGAGAGTCGCAAAGAATTGGTATACGACAAATGTGAGAGAAACTAAGGAGTAAATCGGATTGGTTGAAGTACCAAAAAACAGTTCATGAAAAAGATTTTGCACGTGAAGACTCCGAGTAAAAATTCGGAGCAAAATCAAATCTGATTAGTCACCAAATAACAGTTCACAAAGGTAACATAAAAATACAAAAAAAAAAAATTAAGACCAAATGCGAATTTGTTCAAACACCAAACAACAGTTTATGACGGTTGCAAAAAATGAATATTGACAATTTTAAATATGTACAGATATTTGTACATGTGCTTTTCTAAAATTTCAATGAAAATTGTGTCAAAAAGATTGAGACTTTCGTGATATAATTTGTCATTGTCATTGTTTATGTGAGAAAATTTCTGTAAAGTTTTCGGAAAGTCTGAACTGATTTTCAAAACTTATTTACTTTTAATAAATTAGTATTAACTTGGACGTTGAATTAACAATTATAGCGAAAGAAAACGAATATAGATTCATTAGAAAGTCTGTATCGCCAAACAGGTGACATTTTTCAATGTTCAAATAATAAAAGTACTAAGATAGTACAAAATTGTTATATCAGTAATAGTAAAAACCACAATCTTAGTACTAAATATAAAATTAATTAATAAACGAAACACTCGACTTCACTCACTTTCAAATCAAAATTCTCGTAAAAAGTCAATAAAAATCGCCCAAACTCAACTCTCGTATAAAACGCGAAATCTACACAATTAGCGTTACAGCTCGGCTTTCATCCATATAAGCATCGCGCGACGATCGGGATATTGCACTACTAACAATCATTACTATTCAATACTTGATGTGCTCGCTGCGTTTACGAATGAATAGTTAACGGGGGTGTGTGAGTTTGCACAATTCACGACTGTATTGCCGCACACAAGCTGCCAAAATATTATTGCACTCGCTCGCATAATAAGTATTATTACATCCTTGAGGATATTATGAATAAAATAATGCGTTGCAGGAAAACTATATACGGAGAGCATTAAAGTCACTTGATCGTGTTATACAACCCTTGCATAAAGCGCAAAATATCTTTGGGCATATATATATACACGCACGTATATAGGGCTTCTCTCTGTTTCCGACTGCGTGAATCATTCGCTCTCTCGTTGTGCAGCGCGCATAAACAACGATATAAAAGAATGGCAAGTTGAAAAAGCTTCACTCAGCTCGGAGATTTACAGCGCGTACATACAAGTACATATCATACGCGTGTACTGCAGAGTTGGAAATTTTTGTATACGCGCCGTTAAAGCCGTATACTAATTCCATTCAATGCCGCTGCTGCTACTGCTGCTGCTGCTGCTGCTAGGTGCAATTCCGCACAATGATGGTGAGCTTGCGTGTGCGAAGAAATAGCGACAGCAGCAGCATAGCGACGGCACCTGGGGTTGGTGGTAGTGGTGGTAGAGAGGAGCCTCGTACGTGTGTATGTGTGTGTGTGTGTGTGTGTGCGGGGGTGGTAGCCAGCTACGCCAGCGAGGAGGAAAGCGAGCGTGAGCGCGTGGCCCGCATTGGCTGTTAAATTATAAATGAAGCTGAGCGCAAGGGCCGTTGCCTGGCAACCCGTCGGAAATTCGCTCTCTCTCTCTCTCTACTATACAGAAGCTCGCTCGCATTGCGCTTTCTGCGCGCGCGGCGCTCCCAAACTATACGTACGCGCTAGGCTGTACGCTATATACGGTGTAGGTGTATAACGGCAAAATGGTGCCACCACACCAGCTCGTAGCGTATATATATACGCGGGGATATATGGTACGTACGGTAAATGAGCGAGCGAGAAGAGAGGAGAACAACTGGATGGCACACGCACACAGACGGACACACGAATTCGTACACGCGCGCGTGTGTGAGCGAGTGAAACTTGCGGATTCAAGAGCCTCCGACGCAGCGCAGTAGAGAGGCAGAGAGAGAGAGAGAGACAATACGGCTAAGCGTTTGGCCCGGATGCGAGTGCTGAATCTCCCGCCGCGCGTATACCTACAGCTATTCTTGCGCGCTCTCGCTTTGAACAAGAACTTCAGCGAGAGAGAAAGAGAGAGAGAGAGACATACGTGCAAAATATGTGGAATTTTACAAACACACGGCTTTGCGTCATTTCTGATGAATATTTTGCAAAAAGTTGCCGCCACCCTTTGAGCTCCTCCTAGTTCCTTGTAAAGCGCGCACTTTGTAGAAAATTTTGTAAAGCTGATTATGTACAGATGTATGCTCGAGGAAGGTCAAAAGCTTATATATTTCTACTAATACAGCTGGCAACCTACTATGCATCCTGTGCATTGTATCGGTACATGACAACTCGTACATTTAAACCCTTTTTTCCATAGTTTCTTTACTCTTTCATATCCTATGCTCTTGGCTCTTTTTTTCATTCCTCGTACGCACCTTACGCGCGATTGGCATCCTTGCGCAATGATAAAGTCGACGTTGATAAGAGCACCGGCTACGAATAGCTCGTTTAACGCTACTCCTTTCACGAGGAAAATCACTTTCTCATCCGCTGCTTTTTTCCCCCTTTCTTTTTATACCCGCGCACTGTGTACACTGTACGCACAATGCGCGGGTTTGCCCTTACCTCAACGAGCTTTGCTGTACTCTCTGCAGTACTCCCTTGCTGTTCCGAGCGGAGCACGCGACTCGAGATTGTATCTGATTTTGAGCCAGATCATTGGGAACACTCGGGGCATATTTTTCAAGTTTTTTACCTTTCGACTGCTCTTCAACTAGCTCGAGCGATTGTTCGATAATCGCTTATTTTGTTTTTGTTCCAACGATTATTAATCGTGCGTCCGTACATTTAATTATGCTACAAATAATAGTTTTAAAATTTAAAAGGTATTTTCCGATTGCTTAAGGGGTATTTTTATGTGCATTATGGCTTAAAACAACAATACTCTTGAAAAATCCTGCCAATAAAAGTATCTGTTTCAAAAAATGTCCATCAGTTTTCTACCACTTAAAGTCTTCACCGCTAGATGGCGAGTACCTTCATTTTCTAAATCTGCAAGTAGCAAAGTCGAAATAATTGTATAAGTCAAATCTACTTAGTCTTAAAATCTTATAAAAATAACTCGCTCAAGTTAATACACAAATATAACAGTCACCAGAAACGTCCGATCACGCGCTGATCTGAATAATTGTCGGAAACGTCCTGGGCGCACGCAACGTTGTACCGTGCCATCATCCATATACACACATCGTGCTGATCCGGAGAGATGAAGAGAAAGAGAGAGAGCGAGAGAAAATCGAGCGTACACGTATCGTACGTAGCACATTAGCCCGTTGAGGTGAATAAGGGAAGGAGGGCGGAGGTGGAGGAGGACGAGGAGAGCAGCAGCAGCGGTAGCAGCAGCCAGAGGAGGACGGGTCTGGGGCTGGACAATCAAAAGCTGATGGCTCGTGATTCGCTATGATAATGAAGCATGAATAGTCCATGAGCCTGGGGACGCGAGTTTCGCTTCGACTTTGTTCGCTGCAGCTTTACGTCGAGAGAGATAGAGAGAGAGAGAGAGAGAGAGAGAGAGAGTGAGTGAGAGAGTTGGCATATATATAGCGTAGCACATATACCTATACGTATAATGCGTGCGTGTATGTATGTAGCTTACAATCTATATACGGTTTTATATATGTGTATATTTATGCAATAGCATATACACCCGCGCACGTCCATTGGGGACTAACTTATATTACATACTCTCTCTCTCCGCGTTATGCTATTACTGCTTCCGATTCTCTTGCGGCTGTGCCGTGAGATTGCACGAGAGAGGCGAGGCGAGGCGAGGCTAGCGGAAAGTGGGCGCACGCGTTAATGCAAACTCGTGTCGTATATACGATACAATACTTTCTTCCGTGCAAATTCCTCCGCGCATCGCTTTTCTTGATATCTTTTTGAAATCGCTCTACACTCGATGAAGTCGACGTAAATGTATGCGCGTACCACGCAGAGAGAGAGAGAGAGAGAGAGAAGCCATTTACTCAAGTACACGAGAGCTTGCGCGCAAGCTCGGGCGCGAAAGCTCTCACGCGTTGCATCGCGTCGATTTTATCATTTTTCCGCATGAAACGAAGAGTGTGCTGCTGCTCGTAGGCTAATTCTCGTATGTGCGCATTCGTTACGAATGCAAATAGTGCCGCAGCTCGCTCGTCGAGTGAGAGCCGTAGGTATGCGTGTGCTACGCTGCTGTATATTATACATCCATAAATATACAGGCGCGCGCGCGGGCGCATTTCACGCTGGGATGTACACGCAACGGAGCACATAGAGAGAGAGCACAGAGAGAGAGATAGAGAGATGACGACGAGTAGTAGTGCTGCGGGATGATTGGATTTCACTGGTCCTCGCGTCCGGTCCACTGCTACTGCTGCTGTGTAATGTGTGTAATCGAGTTGGCGCTTTGAGCGCCGAGGCAAAATTACCTTTTCCGTGACCGCACGCTCTCCCAAAGAGAGAGAGAGAGAGAGAGATGCATATATGTAATATACATAAATCTACGCGACTCCTTGTGCGCCAGAGTCCAAGCCGTTTCACGACGAGTCCAGCTTGTCCAGGAACTCGCCAGGAATCAACTATTCAAACTAACCGAATACATGCATACAATTTTTTTTTTCTCGAGCCACAAAAATCACCAACAACGTATTGCATTCGAAGTATTTATTAGAATTGTTATGACGTTTTCAATGCTCCATCTACTTAGGAAAATTCTTTTACACGTTATTTATCAAGCTCAAAGTTAGGGATTCCGACTTGTCGCTGTTGTTGCCATTGCCGTTGCCACCGCTGCTGCTGCCGCTGCGCTCGTTCTTCTTGGCGACGTTGCGCCTCTCTCGCAAGCGCTTGCAGTGCTTGCAATATATTTCCTTTTTGGATCTCCAATTGTTCCAGGCCCTCGCGATCTCGGTTTTTACCTCGTTATTCATGAAGCAATACAACGTGGCTATTAAAAAGCCCTGCAAAAAAAAAATAACCAAGTGTACAGGATATTTCACCGTAACAAAAGAGATCTTATTAATTATTTCCGATGTATTACGTGGAAAGAGCAAACGATCTGCAGAGCATTGACGAAGTAGGCTTTGACATATTTATCTTGTAACCAAGGCTCTATGCTGAAAAATATGTAGTAAGCCCCGAACAATGGCACCAGCATGAGTGTTGACTTGAACCATTTCCAAAAGTTTTTTTGTCTCTGATGAGTGACGCTGCAGTTGAGCTTGCAGAATAGGACTTTGACGCTCAGGCAGAACAAGCAAACGTTTATCTAAAAATAGATTAATGTATATAAATTCGAGGATAGCAGGGGAAATAGAAAATTTTTTTTTCGTGACAATTTATTACCAAAACCATGATGAAAACTGGTATAGCCACGATGTTCATTTTTATATCGACGTCGACCCAACAGAAATTCGTATCGACCGCAGATGCATAAATAATTACGTAAGTTGTTATGATAATTAACGGGACACCTTGAAGAAAATAACAAATAATATTAGTTTCGTCAATTCGCATTTCTTATGAAAAAATCTATTAGGTCCGCAATGTAGATTTCTGAAAATCATTGGACAAGTATTTTTTCATTTTTCAATTAATTAATTATTAACGGAGATATAACATTTGAAACATCAAGCGTGACGTCACAATCATAGTAAATATAACGGAAGGAGTACTATGATTGTGACGTCACGCTCATTTTTAACTGATCATACCTCTGTTAATAATTGATTAATTGAAAAACAAAAAATACGTGTCCAATGATTTTCAGAAATCTACATTGCGGACCTAATAGATTTTTTTATACGAAATGCGAATTTGGCCAATTTGAATATCAAATCAAATTACCCCAGCCAGGCAACAGTAGAGGTTTTATGGATGTCAATCCTTTGTAAGGAGTCCTACAGATGAAATTAAAAAAGTACCAACTCTCCATCGAAACCCACGTGAAACTGCTCAACTCAAAATAGTTTCCAAAGATCATGAGGGCTCTGCAAAGTACCGACTGTTTCGAATGTTGAAATTTTTCGATTTATGATTTATCGATCGATGCGATGGAGTTATCTTTTTCATAAATATATATTGATTTCATCAATAATCAATACTTACAATATCATCGTCAATATGTAAATCTTCGGTGATGCTGATTAAAAATGTTTCGTATCCAAAAATGGAAAGTAGAATTAGCCAAGCTAATGACTCCAGTGCCACTGCAGCAAAGAAATTGATGTGTATTCTCACACGCGTGTTCTGCAATCGACTTTACCAAAAAATTGCTTTTACAAATGCATGAATTAAATAAAATAAATACTCAACATACCGAAGACTAATGAAAATACACAATGAAGCAAATAGGGTAATAAAGGAAATTGCTAGTCCAAACAAGACGATTGGGTAAAGCCGATGGTGCCACCACTGAATAAAAATTCAAAGTATAATTTTAAGATTCAAGTAGAAAAAAATAAATGTACTTACGATTAGGTCCGTGTCAACATCATTGACCCGCGGAGGTCTCGTAGGCTTGCCCTGAATCGCATTATTTTCTAGAATTAAGTTGCACAAGGTAATGTTGCTTAAAAGCAATTTGCAAATTGTACTATTGTATTGTTTAATTTCGGTCATATTGTAATTCCTTTGAAGAGAAAAAAATACGACACCATTCACTTATTAAAATGTAAACACCGGAATTTATATTTCAAACGAATTTGGAGTTTCGATTTTGAGTAAAAGGTGATTTCAATTTTTTCATAGTTAAATAATGAAATTCATTGCAATTTTTCAACTAAAGGGTTGGACGCACGTTTACACGAGCAGTAATATCACTGAATGTGGCGAGCTAGTCTAGTCGAACATATGTGCATCGTGAAATCTACTATCTTCCATTCGTTATCTTTTTATAATAAATACAAAAGTCTGAGTCAAAATTAATAATTTTTGAATTTTATTTCTTTTTTGATATGCGAAAATTTTATCAATATCAGAAAGACCTCATCGTACACGCGTACTTCTCATATGAGCAAACGATATTTTTGGAAAAAATTCAAAAATGAAAAGTCAGTTAATGAAAACAACATATCAACGATACGGTTAATGAATTCAGCAATGAAAGCCGAATTATGAATTGAATCATTGATTCATACACAGCTTATTAAAACATGAAAGTTGGTTGTCCAAGAGTATTTCATTTCTGCAGTGTCAAGCTGCAGAGTTTGCCTGTAAATTAATTAAAAATAAACAAAAGCATTCGTGTTTTCATTCTGTGCATACAGAAAAAAAATGAACGCAGCAGTTTTCGAAATCACTGAGGACTTTCCAGGCAGCTCTGTAAATAATGAAAATGAGGAATTCAAGAGTGAGAGAGAGAGAAAAAGACCGATTAAACGCACGAAGCAATAGCAACAAGAATGTCGAGAAAAAACCTGTAAGCTCCGCGTATATAAAAAAAAAAGCAGAGTGACGAGGGGTCTGAGCGCGTACGCGCAGTCTCGAGATTGAGTAGAGCTTACACGTGCCAGTGTACATTCTTTGCCGGGGGTAGATGCATAATTCAAAGAAGCGTTTGATATTTAGCGTGATGCGTTTCGAACGAAAAATCACTGCACGGGAATTCACAAGCTTTTTTTTCCTCTTTCATCAATTTTTCCAATCGGATTCCTGTACGCAGCTCGTGCCTTCGTCGCCGTATGATCGATTCTAAAGGATTTGGGTGAAAATTATAAATTATTTATTTTCATGATCTCGACATAATTTATTAACTCGGTGGGTCACAGCGTCGAGTCGCACTAGTGTTGATATCGATCGGTCGTGATTATATACACAAGTATACCTACATCCATTTCGGTTTATGAAAATTCGATTCCTTTGTCAAGAGTCCGCTATTATGAACTTTATTATTTGCGCGCGTGTGTAAAAAGGAGAGCTTGCGCGCACCCGCACACACACCCACACATGCACACACAGATATACTGCAAGCGCCACCTAGCACGAGTGCAAATGTGCGCGTTTCACATTAATAAATGAGCGGGAATTCAAAGAAATTCATATTTTCTAATCCTATATAATATGTATCTAGCCTAGTTTGAAAAAAAGTAACACAAAACCTTCCTCGAGTCGAATTGAAGCACCCCTTTTATTCCCAGAAAGTAGCTTGCACAATAGTCCTGATTAATAATGCACATAATGCTTATAATTTCATATAGATATTTTTGTTATTATACATACTAAGAAAGTATTATCTTATGACTTTAGCAAGGGACTCCGGCAGTGTATAATAAATAAAGCATCGAGATAACCACATTAAATGGGTGTTACATTTCGAAAATTGTATTTTCATTTTTTTTTTTTTTGGTAAAAATGACGGGAAACAAAGAAGAGAGTGATAATTTAGGATTTGTTTAAAGAAAAAGGGAAAGGGAATCCTGTATTTACGTTCCGGTCTTTACAGCTATGTAAGCTGGTTTTGATAGGCGTGAAATTTTAATCCTATTATTTATAGTTTAATCTAGTTCATATTGCATATGATATATGTATTTTATATTATACTAGTACTCGGTTTTCATTTCTTCTTTTACCGTAATAATATATTGTTGATAAAAAAAAATTTTTACCGTTCATTAGTCATGAGATGCACAATTTAATGTCTTCAATAGATATAATTTTAATGACTTCATTTTGCTTCGTTCGCGTTAATAACGAAATGTTAACTCGGGATTTGTAAATATTATGTCTTTATTTTAAAAAAGGTAAGTGTAGTTTAGTTTAGTCACCTTTGTTCAATCAATTTTGTATAAAATAAAAATTTTCATTATTATTTAAAATTTCCTCAATGATTAATGACAAACATAGCTCAATAAGTGGCTCAAAGTAAAAATGTACCGTTAAAATGTGTACATAGCTGTACTATTAAAAGTTAGAACACTGTTAGATGGAAATCAATCTTTATAAATTTGGGTCTAATTGTAATAAATAATTCAAAGATTAAAAATCACATTACAAAAATCACATCTTAATGTCAATTTCACACAATACGTAATAAATCCAGCATTAGAAAAATTGTTATGAATTTTTGAATGTAGAACAAGTTTTAGTTGCACAAAGCGCTTTGGGTGGCAAAAAGACTGCCGAATAGCACTTTGCAGAGCTCGCTATACTTTGAAATGTGCCTATGCCCGCTAGCTTATGATACTCGATCAGGTTCGCGCACATTCCTCTCAGTAGCGACATCGCAATGGTATGTGCATGACCAAACACCGTGCCGTGTATAGTGCGACGCGCGGAGAGGTCCTTCGTGACACGCGCCTCGTAAACAATAGGCGGAGCGCAGTTTTGGCTCTTTTTCAGTTTTCCCGTGCAGTTGGTCTGATAAACGTAGTAAAATTAATGGTTCACTCAATTCTAAGTGAGAGATGGAATCCAGTGCTGTCAGGTAGTTTTATGAGAATCAAATAGTGACATCAAAACAAAATACTTAACCTCTTTCAAGTTATTTCAGGGTAAAAAAGGAACCTGGTGATGTGCCGATCAGTGAAAATGATAGTGAAATGAATGACGAGAAACCCGATCTTAAAAACTTCAAACTCTTACCATTCCAGCAAGAAAATCTGGTAAGAGTTGATAATTATGCGTATCTATTATTGTACTTTTATGGAAACTTTTACATAGATTTTATTTTTCATCAGGCCCATACACTTCGAAAATGTGACATTAAACTTGAAAGTGAGCTTGATGAGGAAGTGGAAATAGTCGTTGAATGTGAAGACGTCAAACCTAACATTAATTCATTGGTATCCAAAAAAATTGAACAAGATTCTCAAAATCCTTTTTGGAGCATAGAGGATAGCGATGGTTATAAAATTCAAAATGTAAATAAAATGGAGCCCATGGGGACAGTAAAACAGGAATTTTTCGGTGACGTTGCAGAAGAATCGAATTTAAGTTTTGACTGTAAAACTATCGAACAACATGAAAAAAAAAGAATTTCAAAGAAGTTTAACAACCAGCGAAGGCTCAAAACTCGGATCATTCCGATCCGCAATAATACAAGCCACGCAGGTGAAAGATGTGAGAATAAATTCACAAGAAAAGATAATCTCAAAATCCACATGGATTCAGTTCACAACGGCGTCGTCACGTATTCATGTGATATTTGCGAAAAGTTATTCAAAGAAAGAGGTAATCTCAAACGCCACGTGGATTTGGTGCACAACGGTGTCAAACATGCATGTGATATATGCGGAAAGACATTTACAACAAAGAGTAATCTCCAAGTTCATATACATGCGAAGCACAGTGGTATTACACATGCATGTGAAATATGTGAAAAGATATTCACACTAAAGTCTAATCTCAAACGACACATGGATGCGATGCACAATGGTGACACCCATCCTTGTGATATATGCGGAAAGAAGTTCTCAGGTAAAAGGAATATCAAAAGGCACATTGATACGATGCACAATGGTATCAAACATGCATGTGATATTTGCGGCAATAAATTTGTAGATAAGAGTAGTCTCAAAAGGCACATTGATGCAGTGCACAACGGTGTCACACATGCATGTGATATTTGCGGCAATAAATTTACAGATAAGAGTAGTCTCAAAATCCATATAGATGCGATTCACAATGGTGTCAAACATGCATGTGGAATTTGCGGAAAGAATTTCTCAGAGAAAAGTAAGATCAAAAGGCACATTGATACGATGCACTATGGTATCAAACATGCATGCCATGTATGCGGAAAGACATTCTCATATCAGGAAAATCTCCAAAAACACATCAAAGACATACATGAAGGCATCATTTATACATGCTATACTTGCAGCAAGACATTTAAATACAAATATAAACTTAAAGCCCATATTGATTCGGCGCATCTCTCCCACATTAAAACTTAATGTATGTATAAAATTTAACTTACACGTTTGAAAGGCTAATTTAAAAATTTTCATTTGTAATAATATCTTGAGTAACTCTAATCATTTGTGGATTAGTAAAAGTGCCATCCCCGCGCAATCTTTCATTTGCCGAGCTTCCTTAAAGCAGTCAATTTTTTAAAACTCGAAAAATTGAATTCGAAGCATTAAAATAAGACGATGAATAGATAAAAATACCAAGGTAATTAAGGATGAAACAATCATCAGTGATTCTAATAAATTTTGAAGACATGTAGAAAACATTTTTTGGTTTGAATAAAATTGTACAATGGTTTTCACATTTATTTTTTCCATAAAATCATATTTTTATTACCAATCACATCTTCTTTAACAGAAATAATCAGTCGGTCGGCAAATTGATCAAAATCTTTCACTAGTGCATGTTTAATTGATTCAGCATATCATTACGCGAGATTTATCAAAAATAAAGTAGCTAACTAAATTCTCGTCCCATTCACAGCTTCAATCAAGACATGAAAAAAAACTCTCGGCTGAAGTTGCATGAATGGTTGGAGAAATCGAGTAACCGAAAAATGAACAGAGAGTAGCAATTTATGGTATGCGAAATCTGAAAATGCCACAAGGACAATGTACAAAGGTGTAATGATGGTTGATATCAGGTAAGACTAAATCATTTTGGCATAATTTTTATTAAAATTTTGGAAAAACATATGTGCAAATATCTACACACATTTACTATTGTCAAGAAAATTATTTTACTCGTGAAATGTAGGCTATTCTCCGAGGAACTATTTTAAGCATGTGATTGCAATAAATTCGAGTTATTCGTATGAAGAATAAATTGTACATAAAAACTTGATTATCATCTGACCTGAGATTGGATACAATTACGAATACTTTCATTTATGAGAGAAAAACGTTTGAATCATAAGAGTTACGCGCAAAGCAAACGATTGTGAAAAAGGGTACTATCATGATAAACATGATTATTATATAGTTGTAAAAAAATGATCTCCTATGGAACTTTTCTGAACTTGATCCAGAATCTTTCGAGAATTAATATATTCTAGAATATAAGTCTTCTGTAATAATACTGGAATATAGGCCTACTTCTAGCATTTGCAATCAAGAAATCTCATTTTTTTTCAGTAAGCTTGAGGCTTAATGAAAAGGTACTGAGTATGCGAATTTGTTATGAACTTATTTATTATGGGAGTTGATTTTTATTTTGTACATCTTTTCGTCCATTAACATGCAAAAACTTTGCCCTGATAAGCAAATCAGATGTGGAGAATTAAATTGCGTTTGTATGAAAAAATTTTATCGCAATTATCACAGATGTAAACTTAACAAACTTAGAGAATTGTCCGATAGATAGTTTCTGTGAATTTTATGGGCTGTTTTTTGGTGTCAACGATGAAGTACACGATTTCTTCTCGTACTTATCGTGTGTAAAATCTTTGCGACTTTCGTGAACTATGTCTTGGTGTCTGAGCAAATTCGATTTTTGTCCAACTTTCTTTTGCACTTGTCACATGCTTAATCTTTGCGACCTTCGTGTATTGTCCTTTGGTGAGACAACAAACTCGGTTTTTGTGTAAATTTCTTCTCGCACTTGTCACATGCGTAATCTTTGTGACCCTCGTGAACTGTTTTTTGGTGTTTGATCAAAGTGCCTCGTTCCCCAAATTTCTTCTCGCAATCGTTGCATGCGTAATCTCTGTGACCTTCATGGACTGTCTTTTGATGAGAGACCAAATGCCATTTATATCCAAATTTCTTTTCGCACTGGTCACATGCATAATTCTTGTGACCCTCATAAACTGTCCTCTGGTGTCTTAACAAATCTGATTTAGTTCCAAATTTCTTTTCGCAATTGACGCATGCGAATTCTTTGCGACCATCGTGTACTGTTTTTTGGTGACGAAGCAAATCTGTTTTTTGTCCAAATTTTTTCTCACATTTGTCGCATGCAAAATCTTTCCGACCCTCATGGACTGTCTTTTGATGTTTGATCAAATTACTTCGTTCCCCAAATTTCTTATCGCACTTGTTGCATGCAAAATCTTTCCGACCATCGTGTACTGTCTTTTGGTGTACGAGCAAAGTCGTTTTTAATTCAAATTTTTTCTCGAACTTGTCGCATCCAAATTCTTTACAACGCGCATGGACTGTCTTTATGTGCCATAGCAAACTATGTTTATTTCCAAATTTTTTCGCACACTTTTCACATAAGTAATCTTTGAAAACTTCGTGAAATATTTTATTGTGCTTGAGTAAAGTTGATTTATTTTCAAATTTCCTCTCGCACTTGTTGCATGTGAAATCTTCACGATCTTTGTGTACTAATTTTTGGTGCGTATACAAACTCGATTTTTTCAAAAATTTCTTTTCGCATCTTTCGCATGCAAAATCTTTCTGGCATTTGTGTAACGATATTTGGTGTTTACTCAAATGACTTCGGAACTCAAATTTCATTTCGCACTTGTCGCATGCGTAATTTTTTTGTTTATTGTGAATTGTATTTCGGTGTGTTATCATGCTCAATTCTAGTGTAAAGGTCTCCTGACAAATATCACAAATATGTTGTTTGTCGTTTGAAACAATGATGTTAACTCTACTTAAATTATTTCTTGTGGCAGCTTCTTCAGATTTTTTCTCACTTTTATCCATTTCAGTTCTTTTATTAAACGATGGATTATTCTATTTTCAAAACTTAATGAGTAAAATTTATCTTCCGGTACTATGGCTTGTTTCATCAAGAATTGAAAAAGTTTCATTACAAATATGATCAGTGTTTCAAACTATGTCAAAATCGTTCTTGGACATATTGTTTACAATTAAGTTACCGATTAATCAGTTTATACTTCATTTTTAAAATATTTGAACCAGTTTCAAATTCCAACTTGGCGACGATTTCTTCGAAGAATTATTTTGACCTTCTAGAACATCTACACTTCATAAAAAAACCGCTGCCAATTTATTGGCAAGGAGCTTCCTCCGAAGATGGGTTTTCACTTATTGTTAAAAATAAAAAAAATAATATTTTTTTCCTGCCTTCTAATTGAGTAAGAGCGAAGATTACACTAAGGAATTAAGGGAAAGGCTTGTCTTCAGATTTTGTTATCGTTTTAGGACCAACAAAATTGTTTTTTGAAAATTAAAAAAAAAATTAAAAAAGATAGATAAAGAAAAAAGGTATTTTAAGTACTTTTTCAATTTTTCAATCATTAAATTAAAATGTAAATGTTAAATCATATGATAAACCGAAAGTTTTTTCTTAAAATTAAAAAAAAAATTTTTTAAATAAATTGTTTTTTCTCCATGATTAGCAAAAAAAGTTTTACGGGCTTCATTCTTGATATATTCGACAATAAATGCAATTTAATTAAACGCGATTCACCGTAGCGTTTCCCAGATAATACTCTACGCACGTCACACACCCACAGACATGTGTTAGGAATTCAATCTAACTTACGAATATGTAAACCAAATCGTCCAGAAGGTCTGGTTCAAAAGCTCATATTCGAACCTATCACATAGCTTCCTTTTTGGAAAAAGCAAATTCGAAACTCATTCTTTCAAATTTATTTATTTGAATAACATGTAAACGAAGCAACATTCAATTACAACAGATATACAAAAAATACTACAAATATATGTATTGATATCACGATCTTTGGCCTGCAGCAGCCAAGCAAATATTGCATAAATCTTGGTTCGATAGTTGCTCAATGATCATCTCACAGCACTCAAGTGGCAGTCGGTGATGTATCAGCTCCCATAAAGGATCCAGTGCCCAACTCCGGTAAAATCCTCTCGACAGTTTCTCGCACAGGTGTAATGCACTCAGTTCCTGATACTTTTTAGACTGCTGACAAAAAAAGAACCAGCAAGCAAATTTCCAGTAGTCCTCATATGTGAGTAGTTTCGCCGCCTCTTCGGGTTGCAGTCGCACAACTTCGTCAAGTGTCAATCTCGGACTTGCTTTTATTTTTTCTCTATTAGAATAGCTTCGAATCTTCGATATACCCGGACATATCCATATCTCCTTTGCTCTTGTTATGAACTTCTCGTCATCGTACCAACTTTTTTCAAGATCTGACGACTTCTCAAACAATTCGAAATCAGCGAAACATTTCATGATAGTCAAGGCGTCACTTCGCTTCAGTTGATATCCTCTATTCTCAATTTTTTCGACGACGGCCAACGCGCCGGATACTAGTATGAATCTGCGATTGGGCGCAATTTTAGTACTTAATTTTTTATAACTCTCGAATATCTCGAAATAACTGTAAGTGGGAAAAATGAAATTTGACAGGTCAGTGCCACGTTCGAAGAGAATATCTATATGCAATCTGGCCAGAGATTCGTCACAGCCAACTGCAGTGGTGTCCGGCCCAACTTGTCCTTTGCATTGACCTGTATCAGATGATTTAATTCGTCGCAGATTTTGAAGAATAGCTCCACTGAACCATTGAAATCATAAAAATAATTGTTTCTCTTGTAAAATAGGTGCAAAGGTGTCGATCCCTCGTCGTTAGCCAAAGTTGGATCGGCGCCTCTTTTCAGCAGCATTTCAGTAACATAATCGTTGTTGTTAAGTACAGCCAAGTGCAATGGTGTGTTACCGAACTTGTCACGAGCATCGATCTGCAACGGCTGATTTAATTAATCGCCGATTTCGAATAACAAATTCGCTACGTCAGGAACTGAAAACCTTTCCAGATCAAAATTGTACATCTTGCTTATCAAGTGCAGTGGCGTATTTCCATTTTTGTTGGCCAAATTAAGATCGGCACTTTTTCTGAGCAGTGCTTCGATTATTTCCACGTTGCACATGTAAGAGTGTTCAATCAGATACAAGTGTAGTGTCGAATCTCCAGTTTCTGGCCAGAGGCAATTAGGATCATGCCCTGACTCGAGGAATTTCTTGATTTCATAGTCTAAGCCATACACGCAGGCCACATGGAAATGCGACAGTCCAGATGCGTCGGTGTAATTGACGTCGTATCGGTTGTATATCTGAAATAGTTGACTGATTAAGTCACGATCTTGTTTGGCCGCATGATGCACCGGTGTTGTGCGACGCGACGATGGCTTGCCGTTTCCATCGAGCTTGGGCTCGTCTCTATAGCCAGAGTAAGCCAGAGGAAGTTAATGAACAATTCAAGATCTTTTATATACCCTTGGTCTTTGTCCACAAAGTTGATGTAATCCATGGCAAGACGTTCGATGTCCTCGGAACGAAAAACGTCTTGGAAATTTGGAGGTGGGTACCATTGTTTGAATAAAGGACAAACTTGACGGATAAATTTGCGTCGCTCATCTACGATCTCCCAGTTGGTATTTTTTTGCAAACTCTTCAATGTCTCTAAATTGTTTTGTCCATCGAAGCTGGCAGTGGATACGTCTTCTAATGTGGCCATCGTTCAACTCACTCAAACACAATTTTTTTTTTCACGAGTATCACTTGCTATATCTGTTTGATGTTCACGCTGCAGCGTCGTAACCTGTACTGATCTTTTACATGCATTAAGAATTAAAAACTCGTAGGTGAAGCTATAAGAGATAAAAGTAACTATGTAAGTCAGAGTTATATTGAATTCAGTAATGATTAGAAAGCGTAAATCTAGAGTAGCAAAGGCCGTTCGCACTTATGACAATGCTATAATGTCAGTAGCAGATAGCTAAGCATGGGCAACGCCTTTCTTCGCTTTGCTAGACTCACACTTCAATTTTTATCGAATTCGATGAATTTTGATTCGGGTGTCGGTAGGGGAAGCATAAGAGAAAGTAGAAATAATACAGAGACACTTCAACTAGGCTGCTTCTACACTTAACTCGGTCATAGATCATCGAATGGATTTTTTCTTTTTTTTAAATGGGGAACTCAAAAGAAAACTCGATGTAGTCGATGTTATCTCATTATAGTAAAAAAAAATTATTTAATTATATAAAAACCCAAAAATTTTTAGAGAAAATTGAAGCACATTATTGTTAAAAAAATAATCGAAAACTAATAAGATATTAAACCCATCAAGATTATGACAATTTAATAGCGATTCACTTACGTCCATGGGAACTGAGTCGGTTCAAAATTATTTACGCTATTTAGCACATTCATTTATTGAAAGAGTATTGATGAGGTAAATAATCAAATCGAATTATTTAACAAACTTAAAATTATGTTCTAGAATTTGAAAAAAATGCAGGTGTGTAAAAAAGTATTTTTGTGCTACCCCAACCTAAAGTAACATTTTGCTCCCGCTGAGCAAAACCAAAATGTTACTTTAGGCTGGGGGATTCACAAAAAATTGTATTTGCACCTATGTAGCGAAAAAAGAAAGTCTCAGAGTACGTGATTATCAACCTCGGCTTCGCCTCGGCTGATAAATTACACGTCCTCTGAGACTTTCCAGTTTTTCACTCCCTAGGTGCAAAATATACTATTTCCTTCAATGAATGTTGATAAAAAATGTTCTTACGGTTTCGTTGAAAATTCAATAAAGATTCAATTATAATTTTAGATACCATTCCATAGTTTATGAAGACAAATTCTGATGCTCCAAAATAATATGTCACTTTTTTGAAAATACAGGCCACAAAATCGTGAAAAAGAGAAAACATGAATAATTTTTTCAGTGAAGTTACTTTTAATACAGATCCTTCTTATTTGTAGTTTCCAGACATGTAACATGACTGTTTAGAAAGAAAATCTCTCAAAATAAAGGAAAACATGTATTATTAATCACTTACTTTTCGCATCTGTAAATAAATAGAAATCTAAAACATATTTCTGTATGCTCTATACCATGCTTGTATAATATATGTCTTATAAAGCTCATGCTCATTTATTTACAAAAATATAGTTTTATTCATGTTAAATGTTCATATTTTAAATTATTTTACTTAATTCTTCTTTTATATTTATTCTATTTTCGATAGCAAATGCCATTCTATGACGTAGTCATTGTAAATTAGGGCAGTCGAACGGTTTAGTTACAAAGTATAAGATTTATAAGCATGTTTACTTATATTCCTCGATCAAAACTTTATCACCAAGAGATTTGGAACAATTCCTACCCTTTTTTCAATAATGACTAGCGTAGTGTTGTAGCGACGTTTAAATTATGATATTGGGAGTTTATTAGTTTCATTGATTCTTAATTGTCGAACTGTCACATTTTTATTGGTATCTTCGGATTTTAATGCCACTATTTTTTTTTAAATACCTTGATAAGTTAATAATTCAAACTTATAATTAATATTATATCACAGTTTTTCTTTCATTGATTTTATTACACCAAGTATAACATGATACTACCAAAAGTGCTATTATTTTGTTATAAAAGGTATTTTTCATGAAGTTTGTATGGATAACTGTATGTATCGTTGTGTGAATACGTATTGGCCATATACAGTATGATTCAATTACCTTACAGTCACAGTTAATGTAATTTACGTTTACAAGAAATTTTCGAGATTTCACAGATGGTCGTAACATTTCGAAATCAGCGAATGAATTAGTTCGTCGAGACGTTCAATTAGCAAGTTTTCCGTTTGAATAAGAAAAACCATCGCGACGAGCATTCAATATAAATTACAATGGAGCTCTGTAGACATATATTGCAATCAAGCTTCTAACGAGACGCGGGCAGCGAAAATAAGAGCTAATAGAATATATTTGTAAATACTAATGCAATTCCAAATGCCAAACGGATGAATAATTCGCGAGCCGAACGAAAATAATTCAATTATCAACAATTATCAGTAAATTTTTGCGGGAAACTTTTTAAAATTCGAAGATCGAAACGCGAAGTTTATGACAGTCGAATTCTAGACAACATCGGGATTAAGAGCTTCAAAATTATTAATGATCGCAAGTATACGTAAGTCTACAGCTATATGGAAAATCCAAATTCTATTTTCAAATGCATATAAATATCGCGCTGTACCATTTTTTTCGTGTACTTTACATCATTTACGTTTAATCTATTTAATTTTTTTTCGCTCCTTTCTTCGATACAGCTGTATACAGCTATCCAAATAAGTATTATTCAAGGCGCGAATTACGTTTGGTAACAAAAAAAGATTTTTCTCGTCGTGTACAGCAAAAAAAAAAAAAAAAAAGAATCCACTGCGCACAGCTTTCAGCTCGAAAAAAGAGGAGAGAAAGAAAAGGGTCTCTTCTTTTTGCACGCGTACAAAATCTCGAGGTGCTATGTTGTACATCTATACTTATATACATTGTTGAAAAGGAGTCACGTCGACGCTGCTGCCGTCGCGGCCGCTGCTGCTGCTGCTGCAGAAACATGGCCAAGTCCGCGAGAGTGAACAAGGGGTTAAGCTTGTTTCATAATTTAGCTGCTCATTATATATGAATATATTTTCGGAGGCACGCCGTGAGAGAGATATAAAGCAGCCAAGTTTTAGAGAGAGAGAGAGAGAGAGAGTAGCGGCTTAATATTCGAGAGGGGCCACTGTCACGCAATATTCGTTACTTGTTCCTATCTTTCAGTTCAAAAGTTCGCTTCGGCTTCTCGCTCGCTCGCTCGGCTCTGGCAAGTGCGCATCATAATCATAATCATCAGCATCATCGTGCGCCCTGTTAATTAATGCAATAGATCAGAGCAGGAAAAAGACGATGAGCTCTGTGTAATGCTACTTTTTCGTATACGGCTTAATAAAGCAAAGGGTTGGGTCGATTAAAACATTTTAGCCGTTACTGCGTGTTTGCACGAAAAAAAAAGTAGAATGTAAGAATTAAAAAATGAGCGCGCGAGTTGATTTTCTCATTCATTAATCTTGTAGCTTAACACCTGTGATTTCGAAAGACACTGCGTACCGTCATAAAATGTTATCATTTTTTTAAGGAAAGAAATTTTCCGTTTCGCACGAATAATAATATTTCTCGTACTCCATAATACTCTCGCTGTACGTCGCGTTCATAATACTCTGCTGCGAGCGGCAGCCGAGTGTACATAACTGCATTAACTCCCTCACCCCTCCCTCGCGCATATACATAGCAGCGAATATATATGTCTGCGCAAATGCATACATGGCGAGCAAGACATGTACCATAGGGAATTTTCATGTAAAAGGACGATTTCCCGTAGTATTAGCGCAGCATCCCGTTTTGTGTGTTGCATACGAGTAGTGCGTATATCTATATGGCGCCGCCGCCGCGCTAGAGTGGCAACAAATCCTTTTGAGATATAAACCCTTTGTAATTCGAGACGATATCGGTTCTCTCTCTCTCTCTCTCTTTAGAATCTCTTTTTCCCTTTTTTTTTTCTTTGCCGAATACTTGCTGCCGAGTACACTCCACGCACATGTATCTGCCTCGTATAATATATTATAATCGGGTCAGGCTACATAATGGCGCAGAGTGTAATAGTTACTAAGCGGATAATATGTTCAGTGTCGCTCTCTCAGCGCGTCTTTTTATCTGCTCTCCTTCCCCCGCGCCCGAATATCTTTTGTATGCTAAGTATTATCTGAATAAGTACCAAACATTTTCTTGCGCGACGAAGTTTTATTATAAAATCAACTTTTCATTAATTATTTATTAACGCGTTGTTCGTTCGTTCGGGATTAGACTGAGCCGCGACAAGTTTTATTGTCTGCAAAATGCCTCGACGATACATGCTCGAACGAAGAAAGAAGGCAAGGATAAGTAGCCACCGTCGGTTTAAAAATAATTTTACCCTCCCTCTCGCGCACCCGCAGCGACAGGCGCATCTATAATCAATGAGAAGGAGCAGCGGCCGCAGCGAGAAAACCTTATTTGACAGGTAAAAACCCGTAGTCTTCCGCAAAATAAAGACTGACCATTTTACTAAAGATACACACACGAGAGAGAGAGGCCAAAAAAAGCGCATCGCGTATATGATACACGGGCACAGTATAAGTTGGATAAGGGCACTCGGAGCGCCAGTCGATCGCTTATAAAATTCTCAGCAGTCAGCGCGCCGCTGCACACACAGCACGAGCCGTGCTGTGACGTTCACCACCACCACCGCGACCGCCTCCTGTTTCGGCTGCGCTGCTGTGTGTATCGGTCAAAAAGCCAACACGTGGAAGACGGAGAGACAGAGAAAGAAGCCCAGCGCTACTGAAACATTAACGCACTCTCCGCCGCTTCTTTTTTTCGCGCGTTGACGTGCGACATTAGGGATCGTCTCGTATTATATATACGCCGCGCGCATCGGACTCTCTTTTATCTTTTGCTGCCTCTCGATCGTTCGTATACGTATGTATGTATACCTATTTTTTGCGCGCTCTGCGGACGA
Organism: Trichogramma evanescens; assembly: GCA_902732785.1. Lineage (NCBI taxonomy): Eukaryota > Metazoa > Arthropoda > Insecta > Hymenoptera > Trichogrammatidae > Trichogramma > Trichogramma evanescens. The sequence continues at coordinate 685 of CACVKI010141356.1, read as the reverse complement.
TTTCGACGATTGCCACCGACGCTTTTCGTCTTTGGCATTCCCTTCGATACGTTTGCGCGGCTTTCTCTCTGTGAAAGCTCGACGCTCCTCGCGCAAAAGCACGAAACTCGTGTAAGCTCTCGAGACGCTTGATACATTTTATGCATACGTTTCGGAATTATATTCATTTTATATTCTCAAATTATAAATAAATCTTCAGAGATGAGGCAGAGCTTGTGCCTTTTAACGCCGTCGATCTCATTTATATTGATGTATGTACGAAAGGTAGATCTCGGTTCGCGTCATACACGTCGATCGTTAGGAAAGACATTTATGCTTAAGGGGACCGACCTGTGTTAAAAGCTTAAATTAAAAAAATAGCTATATAAATCGAAATAGTGGAAATTTTTTTTTTGTGACAGTAAAATATGTTCATTAGACACCTGATTGACCAAAAAAAACTTCTACCAAAGCTCTAAAATACCAATTACGTTTTTTTTTTCATAATACTAAATATTATAATTGAATTTACTTGCCACGCGATTCTGACGTGAGATCAATATTGATCTATGGGGTCTCAAAATCTTCAGAAAAGTACCCTCATCCACTTAAGGGGAGCAAAATTTGAAAAAAAAAGTTTGCTTCTCTTCCAAGAGCTTAAATATGGCATTTAGTGTTGATAAAATACTAATTTTCTTAAAAATTG
>CACVKI010141355.1:0-24651 GCA_902732785.1 Trichogramma evanescens | reverse complement strand
TGCTGGAAAGAAGCGGTAAAAATAAATTTAAATCGAATTTAAAAACCTTCAAGCGACTGGCGGCACGGGTTATCTCAATTTATATGAGCTAAAATTTTGCACAGATTATTTTTTTGGTACATAGATCACTTTTCCGTTTGGTCCGGGCGAAATAAAAAAAATTTTTTTTTTTGCTTCCAGTCTAATATATATATTATACCTATGTAGCGGATGTTTTCTCTCGCTCGCATATAATATAGAGAGATACACGGGTTGACTGTAGGGAGAGCGCTGCGCATTGATTGTTTTTTACATATATTCCGATCGCAAAATTACTTTTTGCCGCTCCAACGAAAGTTTTTAATCTGTTGAAATTGGCCCTGCGTATATACACTCGTTCGCGTAGCATGGACACACGAGGCAGCAGCAGCAGCAGCGGCAGCAGCAATGAAATTGGCCTGGACGAAAATACACCCTCATTTCGTATACATTAATCAAACATGAGGCGCGCGCGCGCGGTATAACGGAACGAAGCAGTGGCCAATGAAATATCGAACGCCGGCATATCGACGCGTCGTCCTTTCTTTGCTTTGCCTCGATAAAAAAGAGAGAGAAAAAGTTGGCAAGTGAAAAATAAAGAAATAAAGAGAAATAAATCGAAGAGAGAGAGAGATAAAGAGAAAAGAGTTAATGCTCGTTGCGTCGCAGCTGTCAATCGGTTATACGCTTTCGCTTCGTTTAGGACAAAAATTTGATTGGCGCGAGTGCAGCGCGTGTAATGATTTTTTTTTCTCATTTTTTCGCTTCATTATTGTTGTTATATTTATTCTCTCCTTTTTTCTGCGCGAGAAAAGAGACCGTCGCTGAGTCGAGCGCACACAATAATGTATAGTCCGACAGGCGCCCAGCAATCGTGTACTGATTGCCGTTGATAGCGTGTCATTTCCCTGGTAGAAATACTCGACATTTTATAAGACTAATTTTTGTCCAAAGAAAAAGTTGCTTGAACTTGAAGAGGCTTTCAGAATAAGACTTGTACTAACCAACAGGAGTTACATTTTTTCAACATTTTTTAACCGCATATGATGTTTCACATTTTTTAAATGTCCATCTTTTGATTATATAAAATTCACGCAAATTATCTTTTAAAAAAGCTCTCAATTCTTATTTTCGATTTCCTACGTATGAATCGTAAAACATCATTTAAATTGAATTTGTGAATTGGAAGTAAATAATAAAGGCCCTTTTAGAGCATATACACTTGCAATAGCATTGTACACTTGCAATGCCACTAAAATTAATAATAATTTTATTTTTAACTTTGACTTATACAATTAATTTTACTTTGTCACTTGCAGATTTACAAATAAAGGTGTTCGCCATCTAGCGGTAGAGCCTCAAAAGTGATTAAAATTTTTTGAAAAAATCAAATTGTCATTTTCCAGAAGTGGTAATGTATTTCGAAACATTATGAACGATACTTTTTTTGGGCAGAAAGCCATTATTACTTCAGCGTGGTCTAGAGCTATACGTGCTGCGCGAGTAATTCCCGAGATTTGCGCCTATAACGCGAAATTTCCAACCCGGGTTTATTTCTGCGCATTTGTTCGTCGCGCAAGTCTCTCACTCTGTGTACCGAAATATATTATAAGCAGCGTACTACGCGGCACACGGTTATAACGAAGATTTTGCGGCAAAATTTAAATCCAATGGCAGCAGCGCCTAGCACACAGGCACGGTACACGCCTCGATTAAAATTGATCAAAGCTACGTAATACATAAAATAATAATAATAATGATAATACGATCGTTACAGCGAGACAAGCGATAGAGAGAGAGACCTACTAAATAATCCAAAGTGCATTATCGCATGGAGCGTGTGCGCGCACATACAGTCAGCTTCTCTCACTCTGTATATATGGCATCAATTAGAAGTTCGAAACATCTGTGTGTGTGTGTGCATGTGCACGCGTGTGTTTGTATAAGCCGGTCGTCTGCTACACTACTCGTATACGTACTCCGTGAGTCTTCGATTTAATATAATTCTGCGAGACGTGTGCGTTATACCGCGCGCGCAAAGCGGAATATAGGTACGTGCATACGCAGCTGCAAGCGTATACCTACTCCGCGTATTATTCGACGCACCTATATACACACGCGCACACAGAGGTACATAATAATGTATACCTTATACGAGCTAGCACACACACACACGAGCGCACGGCAGCAGGTTCATACCGTCGGTCGCATTGTCGTCGATCTCCGGATCGAGAGTGAGGCAGAGAGAGCCTGGCGAATAATTCAATGTCTCGACCTCTCCTCCCACCCGCGCGCGCCCGTTATAACGTTCGCAGCAGCAGCAGCCCGACGCTCGATACAGTCTGCCACACAGTCGCCATGCTGCTGTGCATATATAGCTAGGCTTTCACACGAGAGTACAGGTATTGGCATGTATAATGCCTATTCCATTTCGATTATGTCGTCGGTATAATATTGTTGCTCGCAATAATCGTGTCCGATGCAAATGCCACTGCTATACTGCGCGCCGCATCCCCAGCCATGCCTCTCGCGAGTGCTATTCGTATGGAAAATTGTACCCCCTAGCACGAGCTCTCGAATTTTTCCTTTTTTTAATTTTACCTTTTTTCAATTCTGTCGTTGTCGGCTACTACTACTACTACTACTACTACTACTACTACTACTACTATACGCCGGGGCAAAGGCTTCGTGTAATACCTGCATATATATTGAAAATCGTTTTCTCTTTCTCCCCCTTTCTGTCGAGGCTAGCTCCGCCGCTGCTCCCGTGTACGCTCGACGGCCGCCGCTACACGAGCATCGGCAGCAGCAGCAGCCTATGTGTAGAGTGCATCGGTGCATATGCGGGCGATCTCGACGCGTTATACGTATAGCACAGCACAGAGATAGAGAGAAACTCGCAGGACTACTACTACCCAGCGACGACCAATCAGTCTGATTGGTCCATGCGGCTGTTATTTACATTTCTGCGGGTGGACAATGGCTACCATGTCGTCGTGGCCAATGCAGCACAGAGAGAGAGAAAGACAGACAGAGAGGTGAAAAGACAATAGGCTTCGAGCGAGCTTTGCCCTGCCCGTAGGATCACTGCAGAGCCGGCTCACGGGGTAATGGTAATCTTCGTTCGGGGTTCGCGACGAATTATACGCAGTGAATTCGCAGGAAAAAAAAACACTTCTTTCACTCGCATCGATCGAGCGAGGTCTGCTTTCGCTCTATGTTTGCGAAATTCGACGTGGAAGATTTGTTGCTACGGCTCGGCTCAACGCGGACAACTTGATAGGATAATACGGTTATTACGTTATTATTGCGCTCTCCGCGTCGTCGTGACGCATAAATTTGTCCGTCCCGCGCGCGCGCGCGCGTGGGGCAGCTTGCGGGAAAAACAATGTCTCATATACATACGTACACTGCGCAGTATATATATATGCACTCGGCTGAGTAAAAGCCCGAGCGTATATAAAATTATATCCACTTTAGCCGCGGAGGCTCACATCAATTTCAGTGATTTAACCTCGTACCGCCGCTGCTGCTGCCGCTACGGAGCTCGACCTGAGCTGCTGCTGCTGCTGCCACCGCGTCTCGTAAAATATACTGTAAAAATTTTTCGCTTTCTCGTGCAAAAATTGACGTTACCGTTTGTGCCCTCGACTGTCCGACTCTCGAGACTTCTTTCCTGCGCTGTAGCTCGCAGAGCTCTTGTGTGTGCCAACGAGCTATATGCACTGCATCTTCCGCGGAGAATGCTCACAGCCGAGAGCCAAATATCAATTTTCAAAGCGATAGCGCGAGAGCAGAAATCATAATTTATGGATCGTCTTTTCGTGAAAGGCCATTACGTAGACTTTTCGATGACTTTGTGCGCGAGTGAGCTGAAGTTGGTTAGCTTTTTGTTACACTTCGAAAAATCGATAGATATGCAGCATTAAATTTCCTCGCGCGGATATATATTTTTCACGAATTTTTCCATTCGGTTTCACTTTTGCAGGCGATTTTTATTTCGATTACAACGCGCGCATGTATGTAGCGCGCGACAATATACACACAGACAGACAGACAGACGAGCTACGGAAATGAGAAATTTTGGGAAGTACAGTGGATATTGTGCAAAGCTTTATTTGATGTTTGCTCAAGTATGATTGCTGTTTGACGACGACGCCGCCGCGTATATATGCCGACGTATATGAGTGCGCCTCCGCGTAATGTACATTTATTTTTGAGCACACGCGTGTTTCGTCGTAATAGTTGTCTATTCGCACGAATGACTCGATCATCCTGCTCCAGATAAATAGGCTCGAGCGAAGAAAAAGCTCGCGTTATCGGTCTTTTCGCTCGATCGGATAAAACAAACTCACCATTCACGGCTCGGTGTGCTGTAGAATATATAATTTTCCGGCAACGATAAAACGAATCCCTTACCTGCAACAGAAAACAAAAGAAAAATTAATTTCACGTGATGGATCATTTTAAAATTATTTATAGCTACTTATGTACATAGTATCAATGCCTAGTTAATAAATTCGTCGGTAGCCGAGAGGCTAAATCCTGCGCGCAGCACAGAAGCAGCAGCAGCGGCAGCCGTATTTAACGCGGCTCTTAAGAAGCTAAACGCCGGGTAATAATAATCTCTTCGTGTCTCTTATACCATGCGGGTCTGCGAAATTATACACGCACACACACATATACATAAAGCAGAGAATAAAGGGCGACGCAGAGCAACGCGGCATATATATAAGCTGTACAGCCGAGCGACGACGACGAAGAATATTTGCATACGTAAATTAAGCGAAATATTCAGGCTGTGCGCAGCTTGTGTCGACCTCGAAATTATCCGGCGAAGATTATAATGGTACGTACGTAAACGTACGTGTAATATGCTCGAGCAATGGAAATGCTAGAGAGAGAGAGAGAGAGAGAGAGAGAGAGAGAGCGAGAGACAATGAAAATTTTCAGTTAAACATTTCCCGAATCAAGACGGGCGCGCGAGCTTGGGAAACGACTCTTAAATCAGCGATCTTTGCTGTACATGAAATATAGATATATCGCGAGGGAGAATCAATTCCCGATTCATTGCAGCGATTGTATATACACATAGCATACACACACATCGGACACACGTCGAGTTCTCGAAACAAATGACGTATTATTATTATTGCAAGATATAATTGATCTCAGAATCGACGCTTTCATGCACACGCGTATGGTATTATTGATTATCGATTTGGCCAATCAATGAACATTCATCAAACGTCGAGTTGTCGCGCGCACACGCATACATAGTCTCTCTCTCTCTCTCTCTCTCTCTCTCTCTATGTTCGTGTGTATGTCTCTGTATATATTCACGGACAAGTGCATGGCTACACATATATTACACACGTGCACGAAGCAGCAGCAGCAACACATAATGCAGTGAGCGAGCTCGATTATATGCGCTCATGGGGCAGTTATGTGTGAGTGCGAGCTGCAGAAACAGAGAGGGAGAGAGAGAATATACACGAAAGAAAGCGGCGTGTATACGCGGGAAGATAAATCAGACACACTGTACACACAGGCGAATAGAACACCCATTGAGAGCGAGAAAGAGACAAATATACGTACGTACGTACGAGTGTGTGTGTGTGTGAGATATTGGTATCGAGGCACACTGTGTGAGGCAGCAGCAGTGGCTCTGTGCTGCTGAACGGCCAACTCGTTTATAGCGCGCGCGCACTAAAACTCGCTCTCGCTTAATTGCGTACTTTTATCCCTGACGGCCGACGAGCTCCTTTCAATCATTCGACTCTGCAACTATTTAGTCCCGGAGAGCCGAAGTACGCTAGTAGTCTTTTTTTCGGCTCTCTTTTTCCTTTATTTTTTCTTGTTTTCAGGCAAAAACGAAGAGATAGAGGAGACTAGAGAGAGAGAGCGCAAAAGTGAAAAGGAGCTTTGTTTTACCCTATACTGAATTTCAATCGATAATCTTGAAAGCTTTTTGGTCTACGGAATGTACTCTATCGATTCTATTTTCAATTATTCGACCGGTGCGCTCCGATAAAATTTCAAATTTGTATCCTGATGGCTAATGGAAGAAAGAAGAAAAAGAATAGACGGAACACGAAAGAGGGACATTACGCGCTTTGGATTATCCGTTTTCCCTGTCCATAGCACGAAACGCCACACACGCGTCTAGTGTATGGGTACGTAGTACACGAGGAATCGACGATAGCCACTTGGACGACCGTATCTACCTCTCGGCTGCTTTTCTTTCCTCTTTCTTTTTTCATTCGGCTATATGTAGGACGAAAAATCGACTCATTGACGGCGAGTAAACGCGCCGACGGGGGGGATAAAAAAGATAGGGAGAAATGATCACTCTCGGGTCATTTCGAAACCGAAAGTGCGCAACAAAAAAGAAGCCGAAGAGAGCAGTATCGTGCGCCAGACGAAAATAGAGGAAGAGAGAGAGAGACGTGGCCGCAGTAGCTGCTATAAAGGAGGGAAAATGGCTCGCGGCTGTGCCACTGCGACAGGCCGTCTTCATTAAAGCTGCCCCCCTCTCGTAAAGAGACCTCGCGCGTATTAAGTTACCGCGCAAGGGTTGGCAAGTCGTCGTCGTCGCCGTCATCGTGGCTCATAACTCGAAACGGGGTGTACAGCTTCGCTCGATATCTCGAACTTCGAGCCAACGGTGGCTGGGTGGATGGAGGCAGGGGCAAAAGTGAGAAAAACGGAAAGGTATATAGATATCGAAAAGCTCTAAAAGGGCCTTCATTATGGTGCCGGAGGTCAAGGTGCACAGAGCAGAGTCGAATCACTTCTTCGTTTTTTTTCTCCCCCAGCTTTTGAGACGCGCAGCACAACACAAAAATGAGAAATACATTTTCCAATGCATAGTAGTAGTAGTACGCTATATATAATATACAAGTACTAGCTCTACTCGTCGAGCTTGTTTGGGAAAAACATCAAAGAGACCCGGGGTCAGGTTTTTGATCTGCGCAAGATCTTGATAACTTCTCGTTCTCGGGCCAAAGGAGTGGCGTATTGCGAAAATAAGCAAGCAATTACGAATTCGCGTATTGAATTTTCTCCGAAGTACATTTGGCATATTATTCGGACCCGAGACCTTTTAAAAATCTTTCCACGAACGTGCGAGTCTGGTTTGCGTTATATTTGCATATACAGCGCACACACACACAGATCATGGCGAGCGCTGTGCGCGCCTCATTACCCCTTTTTTTCTCACGCACATCCGCAAAACGACTCGTACTCGGAGTGCGCGCGCGCGAGTCCATGTAAACGCATGCACACATAAGCGAGAGCGAAGTATAGCAGTACTTTAAATTTAATACACAACCTATATTCCGCAAAAGTGCCTCAAAGCCAACAGCACACAAGAGAGAAAGAAAGAGAGAGAATGGGGAAAAAAAGGGAATGGTATAGCGTAGCGGCTAATTAATAACCCACTGTAACAAGGACCAGATGGAACGAAAAAGCGTGTTAGGCGCATTCGCACACGCAAGTAATACACATACACACACGTGTGGTCCCCGGATGGTCGCGTGTCGTCGTCGTCCGATGCGGAGAGAAACCGAGAGCAACGCGGAGTCGCGCTTTATTAGCGAAAGAGTCGTATAGACGCGCGCGCGCGAGGGGGAAAAAGAATCGCCGTATGTATGCACGGTCGTTCTCTATACAGAAAAATTTAGTCGCTCTCTGCGCGCGCGGCGCGTGTACGCATATCCACGACAGAGCACTGACCGAATAATGCGTCGAAAGCCGCATTGAATGCGTATAGCGGCTCGAGAGAGGGTCCCGACCGCTTCTATATTATATATAATATAATATGGAAAAGATTCGCTCGACGACAACGACGACGACGACGACGACTGCGGGCCGATTGTTTTTGATCGATTTAGCCTCGACTGCAAGCACGATATACCAAAAGTCACGAAAAAATATCTCGATCCACGCGGTGCAGAGAGTTCATCGTAATTGCCAGCGACATAACACGCGGTACCTCATTTGCGACAACGTATACACACACACACGCGTGCAGTTTAAGGCACACACGTACTCGGAAGCGCGAAAATAAACACGAGCGCTTCCGTTCGCCTTTGACTCTTAGCCCTCCCCGTATATACATACGTACGCGTATGTGTGTTATATGGTACAGCGACGCATCGGTGCAGTGTGCTGCATTTAGTCCCGATTGACGCGTCGCGCACACAACTGCGCGCGTCTTTACAACTCGTGTTTCGCTCTTTCTCTTATTTTGCGCGCGTCTCGCTTAATGATACTCTTTCGACTCTCGTGCTCGACGTCTTTTTTTTTTTTTGCATTTCTATTTCGGTCGCGAAATTTAATGAGCGCCAGCGTTTAGGCTAGTACGGCAGAGAGGCGCTTTTGGAATCGATTACGGAGCCGGGAGAGGAGTTGCATGTGCGAGATTAAGAGACGTTATATAGCCGTATTCTCGAAAGCAGCGATGTTTTTAGCCAAGGAATTTCAATGTATAATCGGTGAATATTATCGACGGATTTTTCGATGACACAGGCTAAAAATTCGACGCAGAGCTGAAAAGCAATGGCTGTATATAATAATACGTAAAACGTCGCTCAAGTTTTCATATACTCTGCGTGCGCACACACGGGGGAAGGCGGAGGGCCCCCGGAATATATATTATAATTTTCTGTCCATCTTTATGCGCGAGCATATATAACGACAAAGAGTCCGTTGCACCGGCTCGATAAGACGTTGGCGCGCAAAAAAAAAGAGAGGCGGAGGAAGAAGCAGAAGAAGAAGAAGGAAAAGAACGTGACTCGGAGAAAGCTTCTTAACATCGATATAGGTAAAAAAAAAAGAAGAGGAAATAAAAAAGAGTCGGATCATCCGAAGAGGAGACATACACTCGCACACGCACATACAGTCAGTTGACCAAGAGCCAGCGGCTGTGTACGGTCTATGGAGAAACTCAAGAGAGAGAGAGAGAGAGAGAGAGAGAGGCAAAAGGTCGATTTGCTTCTCTCCGGTCTTTTTCTCTATCTTACTGTATCAGAAGCTCCGATCGGTAGTCGTCTCACTGAGAGAGAGAGAGAGAGAGAGAGAGAGAGAGAGAAATATATGTATAGAACCCCATACCATGCGGGAGCTGCTGCAGCAGCAGTAGCGTTTTCATTCAACCTCAGCGCACACACAAAACTTTGGCCTGAAGAAAGTTTCGATGTCGGCCACATGGGCATCTCTCTCTCTCTCTCTCTCTCTCTCTCTCTCTCTCTGTCTGAGCGTAATATAGCTGAGGGGGGCGCGGGTACGGGCAGAGGGAGGAAGACACGCAAAGGAGATGAAGCGAGGCAATCGACGATCATCATACCTTGCCTCCTAGCTTCGGCTCGGTTGCGAAGATAAGAAGAAGCAATAGGGTTGTTTTATATATTTTCTGCCGGGCCATATACATACGCCGCTGCTGCTCGCACTCGCGCAGATTTTATAAAACGATATTGCATCTCGTGCGTATACGTATGTATATACGTTATTAGAATGTGCGGTATACACTGCTTGTGTGCTTTTAGCCGGTGCGTCTTATCTTTATAACTGTGCAGTTTATATGTGCCTCTGTTGTGGCTAACGATTTATTTTTAGAAGGTGCTTCCTTTCATGCGCGCTTATAGGTGACTGTCTCTCTTTCTGGGGTATATAACACGACTCTGCGCTCTGTGTGCCAGCAGCAGCAGCAGCGAGAGGGACTCTCGGCAAAAGAGGAAATTATATTTTCTTTGCGAGCCCGGCAGAAATTTATGTCACTGCATATTGAAACAGTTTCAGGTTCCTTATCGATAATGACATAAATTCTCAATTTACTCAGAAGCTCGGGCTCGCAGAGCTGCTGCTGCTACTCTCACAGGCTTTTAAAGCTACTACTACCTGCGCACGCCGATGAAAATCACTTTGTATTTTATACCGAGATAAAGAAATTCGAGCTTCACAAAGAACAGAACCGAATGTCCAGTCGTATTATAAATCCGGGGAGCTCCGCGCGTGTATATACATCGAACAAAAATAATAGAAAAAAAAAGGAGCAGCTCGCCTAGCAACGAACCCTTTGATAATTAGCTCCTTCCGCGCCGGCGCGAGGGTGAAAATGTTTATACATGTACGTAAGCGCGCGCGTACACAACACAAGACCATTGCGATCGAGAGGAGTGAGTAGTCGAGCTCGTGACAAAGGCACCTTACGCACACGATGGGGTATATCTGTCAAACGCCGGCCTTACGTTCGCATACGGCATATATACACGAGCAGCAGCGCTTAGCGTTTGAAGCTGCCGTTATACATACACGTGTGTGCATGTCAACTGTGACTTCCCTTAGCCGCCCGCCCACGTACTTTTCGAAGTGCCGCGCCGTTGAGACGTTGTTTTCCATATGTGTGCGCGACGTGCGCCGTATTTACGCTTTCTCTCTCTCTCGATGTTTACGGCAAAGAAAAAACTGACACGAGCTGCAGCGCAGCGCAGACTGCGAGACTCGAGCTGTAAAAGTCGCGTCTTTTGCCCATTTGCTTTTTGACATATTAGCGCGTAAAATCAAAGCTCGGCGATAAACAATCGTAAATTGTCCTCGCATGCGTATGCGCAGCGGATCGTCATCTGCGCACGCGGGAATAATTTTACATCGCCGATCCATCAACAAGAATTAATCATTCGCGCGTATAGTATGCATGTGGGTCTGTGTGTGTGTGTGTGTGTGTCTGCTCGAGACGGAAAAATTAACGCGTTGCACGCGCGCCCCGCGCATTATACGACTGTCGCGCGGAGCAGAACGAGTAGCGGAACATAAAAACAACAACAACAAGAAATTAAGCTAGCTGACGTTCCGGGGAGAAGAAAGATGATGCGTATACGACACGCGTGTCTCGATCAAAGCGAAACTTGAACTTGCAGTATGTATGTGCGTGTGTATGGGTCTCGAACTGTATATATGCAGAAAAGTGGCATAGGAGCTGCGCACAACGATTAAGCGTGATGTGGCACTTTTCCAACTTTTACCGGCTGTTTCTTCTTCCTCTTCTTTTTTCTTTCTTTTTTTTTTTGTCCTCGCCCCACCTTTTTTGCACATTTTGTTTATTCCTGCGCGCCGTAACACGCGTACTGCAGGCCAACCGATGGTACTCTCGCGAGCTGCGTTAAAAAACACGCGCCGCGCGCCTCGTGATGGATGCTTTTTCGCGCGCTTTCCTTTTGTTTTGTTACACTTGCAGCGCAGCGCAACGAGTGCGTCGAGCGATCGGCCATCAATTGTAGCGAGCGCGCGAAATCTTTATATAGCAGTTTGTTATTGAAAGGCGATTTATTTTGCCTTTTTTAAGCCGAATAGGTGTGGAAAGACCCGGCTTGACTTTTCGCGCGAATCATGCTCCGCGTACACTTCTCCTTGTTCTTTTTTTTCGTGTATACATACTTAGCGATTTTTCAAATGCTTCGAGAGCCTATAGAACGTTCGAGTTTGTACTGTTAGGCGAATAACAATAAACGCGAGTGAGTTACAATGCAGCTCGTTGTCGACGTCGAGAGAATGAGAGAGAGAAAGAGAGAAAAAAGCACCAGAAACGATTCGCGAGAGAGACTCCCATGGTCGAAAGTACATATCCTACTACACGGACGACGACAAGAAAGGGATTACTGCGTATCCTCGGACGTAACGCATTCGCACAAAGCATCATAAACTAATAGACATTGGCTCGTTCGCTCGCGCGATTATTCGCACGCACGCGTGCATTATTGAAAAACGTTCGTTTAAATCTCGAACGGACGGACGAGGAACGCCGCCGCCGCTTCTTCAAACGAGACGAAAAAGTTATGATATTCTTCGGCTTATTACATTGTACGTATACGTGGGTTGCTTGCGCGTATTATTGTACGATACGTGTGTACGTGCCTCGCAAGTGACAGCACGAGAGAGAAGTAATTTTTCCTCGGCAGAAAAGAAGGCCGGCTATTATAAGAATACGTATTATACATCCGTCGACACGCTCACACACACACGCACACAAAAGATGAGCCACTACATAGTTTTTAAATCATTCGAGAGTTAACGAAACCGGCGACGAAAGCTCGGACGCGCGTATAATGCACGGCATTCCGCACGCCACATTATACGCTCGTGATGTATATTAAACGAGAAGAAGGAGAGAAACAAAAAAATTACAATGAAACTTCAAACGAGCAGCAGCAGCAGCAGCAGCAGCAGCAACAGAGCTCGAATTTGCAAAATTTAATTTGGACAGTGGCAGAAAGCTCGTTGCATTATGAAGTATACGCGCGAGCACGATATTTGCACAGAATTATACTCTCTCGCAGTAAGAGAGAGAGAGAGAGAGAGAGAGAGAGAGAGAGAGAGAGAGAAAGAGAGAAAGAGAGAAAATGAGAATTTGCAACTGGCAGGCGAAGGAGAGAGAAAAAAAATTCAATTTTCGATGTAAGTACTGCTATATGTGTATACAACGCAGGCGATTCGCCTCTCGCGGCAGTACTGTTATTACGCCAAAGTCTCGAATATAGTTTCAATTACAACCAATCCCAGTAACAGGTATATGTACATTCGCAAGTATTTCATCGCTGCAGTTTAATGCAGCTCCGGAGATAAGCGCGCGTGCTACGGAACTGAAAATATCAACTGGCCGCGCGCGATGCTCTCGTGTATAATAATAAACCTGCTGCCTACATATAGGAAGGACTATATCGCAGTACACGATGGCTGAGAGGTCGATGATTCGGTCGATGCGGGAGAGCCTCTACGCCGAGTATACGGTCGTTCGATCACACAAGCACTTATACACATTGCATACATACAAATATGACGGGGGCTACTCTACCGCCGGTAGCGGTGCCTCTTGAGCCATGTGTTTCCTGTCACGGCAGTATACGGCATCGGTATTCGTTCGGTTCGATCGCTCGGCCATGCGCAACTTCTCCGCGCGCCGTGATTCACTCGCTCGGCTGCAGCAGGCGAGCTGGCGATCGAGTCAGCAACAAAAACAGCGCGTATATATATATTTCGTTATCTATTTGGCCAAACATGCGATCGAATGCACGCGCAGACGTGTGTCCAGTTCCTTCGAACTGCCGCCTGCCTGCCTGCCGTACAGTGTACTCGAGCTGTGGCCGCTTCGTGCGCCTGCATGCGACTTCCATGGAAATGAGGTAAAAAAAAAGCGAGTCGATGCGCTAACCGAAAAGCCCCTCCAACGAATTCCTTCGTCGCAGCGGCAAAATATCGCTGACTTTTTTTTATATGTATAATATATTTCACTTACGCTGCAGACACGCGTATTATATTATAGGTATGTAACAAGGCTTATCAGCTGGAGGGAAAATCCTATTTTACTACGATTGGACTTCTTATTAGAAGTATAAGCGGATTTGAGAAAGAGAGAAAAAGAACCGGTAAATTCTCATGCACCTTAAGTAAACGCTGTGTACGCCGTGTTTATTGTTTACTTCAATGACTTTTGCTTACTTTTTTTTTTGTACTCCGTGGCTGTGAAAAGACATTTATATCAAGCAAGACAACATTTTTATGCTTTAGTTATTCAGACACTGACTCTACTTTTATAATGGAATTGGTTTCCGCAGAGGATTAAGACCAACGTAAAAAACGAGGATTATTTTTTGGAGCTTTACGACAATGTTTACGCGGTTGTTCATGACATTAATTTTATTATTAAAAATTTGCTTCTATAGGTAAAAAAAATTTGTATTGAGCTTTGAATATATGAATTTTATTTTCAATTATACGTGGTCTATTTTAGAATTCATAAAGTTTGACTTTTAACAGCTGTTCTTGTACAACTGCTTATTGATTGCATAAATAAGGCTTATTTTTATAGGAAAATTTCAGGATTAATAATCTAGAATTCGTTTTGGATCATATGATGATGTACAACAAGATAAACATAGGTGAAAGGTTCAATCACGAGCTTTTTCATTCCATCAATAGATGGAGTATTTTAAACTCGCAGTGGCAAAAATATTTTCGCAGGTTATATATCTGGGTTTGCAGAATGACAAAATGATTCAAGAACTATATTATGGTCTTTTGCGTAAAATTTTTCCATAATTTAAATCAACGAAATTATTGTTTAACAATTGCTTGATGTTTAAAAGTGCCGGATAAGGCAACATGTAATTAAACAACCTGTATAAGGCTAGTGGCAACATGGGCGCCTAAACAAGCCATAAGAACTGTAAATACAACTGCAGAATAACCGTGCTATGCACGCGCTCTGTATGTATCTCCAGAAATCCAAATAAAGAAACCTTATAAAACTAAAAAGCTTAATAATGACTTGGCCGGCCTTC
The DNA here is from genome assembly GCA_902732785.1 of Trichogramma evanescens. Taxonomy (NCBI): domain Eukaryota; kingdom Metazoa; phylum Arthropoda; class Insecta; order Hymenoptera; family Trichogrammatidae; genus Trichogramma; species Trichogramma evanescens. The sequence continues at coordinate 10,297 of CACVKI010141355.1, read as the reverse complement.
CGTATAGCAAAATCTTTGATTTTACTATCTGCTAAGTAACCCAAGCGATCCATCTGACCCATAAGTTAACCCTTCCAAAAAAATTTTCTGGCTACGGCCTTGGTGCCGACTACAATGTTTGCTATCTTTTGTAGGTGGAAGTATAGCTTTTTGGATTTTTATCTTCATATGTGCGCAATACCGCGTGTGCACGATGTCTCGCGAGGCACTCGAAAACGCAAAGAGCTTCGACTCGACGTCAAAGTCATTTGCAATATACGACGCGTATACGTTATACATATTGCTTCAATCTCGCTTTCTCGCGCGCAAGCCTTTTGCCGCTGCTTCAAAGAAAAGTTTCTATCGCGTCGCGCGCGCAGCACATGCCATTATACTACGATATTGTATCAACTTTTCTGCGAGGCATAAAGGTAATCAAGCAGCGAAAAATTGGATTACACCCGTCAACCAATAGAGCAGCGCCGACTTGCGTCTGGAAAGTACAGCCGAGGCTACTTTGCAAATTTACCTGCTGTTGTTGCTCGGTTCCGTGCATATAGCCGAGCGACACTTTTGGCCAAAACGTAGTTTGCTTAATTTTCGCGGTGAGCTATCGCTGCTGCTTCGCCTAGCATAACGCTTATGTTATTTTTTTTTTCCTACAGGAAAGTTTGACTTTGTATACATAAGTTTGTTAGTTTTCCTTGCTCGACGAAGCGAAAAGTGCGCGCGTGCTTCTATAGTTCACCTGGAGCTCGATTTTTCCGTAGGTCAAAGTTGGAAAATTATAATTCACGCTTATTGAGCTATTCGAAATTACTCATAAAATTTTTCAACTTTATCATTGATATTTAATGGGGGGAAGGTAATAAAAAATTATTCCAGTAAAACCGAACCTCGAGAATGAGAAAAGTACGCCCGCCCGCGCGCGCGTGAGTGGGTAAAAATAGGTGGGAAGCAAAAAAGGCCGCGGCTGATCGTAAACTAGACAAACGAGTCGTAAGACTTAATTTTAACGAACACCTCTTTGACGAGGCATACACATACGCGAATATTTCTAATTATAATACGCAGTGAAACCAAGGTTATTATCTAGCTACTTTATTTCCGAGGCTGCTTAACCAGTCACATAATTATTGGGCTCTTCCTCTCCGTGGTCGCATTTGCTTGCTTTGCTGCTGCTGCTGCGTTCGGTGTGATATAATAAAAAAAAATAAAAATAAATCGAAACCGAAAAGCCATAAGAAGAGATAAAATCGCGTACGCGCGCAGAAGCGTCAAGATATTATGGCCTTACAACGATTGTTCAGATGCTGCTGCTACCGATGCGCGCAATGCAAGCTGAAAACACGAAAAAAAGAGAGAAGACAACAACGAGTTCCTCGTGCCCTCGCGAATATGTGTGTGTGTGTGTGTGTGTGTGTGTGTGTGTGTACGCGTGTATGTGTGTGTAGGGAGGGTATCAAGCCAGGCCGCGTGCCCGGAATTCTTCACGTAATTGCGTCGCGCGTGCTACTATGACGATTGCATTTTTTTTCTCTCCGCGCGCTCCGTGACGACGTTCTACTCATTTTTTGCGTCGCCTAGTAACACCATGAACCACGATTATTTTTTTCTCTCTTTTTTCCAGCTCTTTCCGTAGTATCCGTATAAAACCTCGTGTATATGTGTGTATGTAGCGAGGAATAATTTTTTTTTACGTCTCTCTCTCTCTCTCTCTTTCTACATACGCAGTTGAATTTATGTTTATCAAAAGTTTGCTCTTGTGAGAATGATAAATCTAGACCGCAGAGCGCACTTGGGGAAACAGTTTCCGTGTGTATGTAGCGCGCGAATACCTTTTCTGCGTCAGCGCGAGAGAAGCACAGAGAAAGAGAGAAAAGGAAGAGATTGATGACGAGGAGAAAAATTTCAGTGACTCGAATAAGACAATTTTTTCTGCAGCCAAGGTGAAAATAAGCAAGTTTATTTCTTTTTTTTTCTCCTCGCTCTCGCAAATGGATCAAAGTTCGCGAGCGGATACGAAATTTCGCGTACAATACGCGTTGGTTAAAAGATCGCGCGGATGCGTATAGGAAATATGCCACTGCCACTGGCGGAAAACGACCCTTAGAGAGCTCGAGGAAAAAGAGCACTGAAACTAAGAGGCTGTGCTGTGATAATTGCGAGTTAAAAAGTCTCGAGGGGAATTATCGTTAAGGCAAAATAAGAATCTGATTTTCTCCTCTCCTATCTTTTCGCACGAGCGCTTTAAACTTGATAATTTTTCCGGATCTTTTATTCTGAGCTCTTTTTTAAACTTGTACACTCTTTCTCTCTCTCTCTCGCTCTCTGTCCTGGCTAAGCTTCCGGTTTCCAATTACGAGCTCTGGCAGCTATAAGCGCGCAAATGTTTGGACGGTCGACTCGGCTCAGCGACAGCGGCAGGCGCCATTCGGTTAAAAAACATTTTTACGCGCGCGCGAGGCCTCGTAGGCACTGTAGCACAACTCGACGACGCGATGAAGCAGAGAAAATACAGCAAAAATAACAGAGAGCGAGGAGATAGGTAGAAACGTAGTCGTGTCAACGAGTTATCAACGTCGCTTTCGTTTTCGAACGCGCCGCTTCATCGCGATGTGCATAAATAGAAGGCTTACGTACGTATGCGGAGACATGTCTCACGCATGTTTTCTGCGGATTGGAAATCATTGCGATCTCGGACGGCTGACCAAGCATATAGAAGGATCGAAATACGATCGGGGCCGCGAGAGTCGAGAAGCTGCTCGAACAAATGATCGATAATATACACAAGGATAAACAGTATGTTCCGCAGACAAAATATGTCGAAGTGAAAAGCTCGACAAAAGAATGGCACGACCCTTCGCAATATATATCACGAGATTGGTCCGAACCCGCACTCATAAAAATGACCCACTCCAGCAAACCAGCACTACCTACATTCACGTATGCGCGCTGCTATTGCGATACACGTTATTTATCATCCAGGCTATGTGGCGTGTGGCGAAAATTAGGGTGGAAGGTCCGAAAAGTATTGGGTTCTTTCATATAATATTGTGAGTGTGCAGTATTTGTATCGTGACACGAAGCATATCGGAGTTGGACTCGCGTTCCCCATCGAGGTAAACACTCGTCTAGCGCATTTATACATACAGCTGTGCTGGCTTCGCCATTCGGACGTTGACCGACACCTCGGATTCTAGGCGATCCTACGTGGCGCCAAACAATGAATTTATGGCCCATCCTTACGCGCGGACCCTTACCCGGGATCTAAAGTTTCACGCTACTATACGCACACTGCTCGAGAGTTAACGCGTTTCGTGTTTAGTTTTACTGGAATATATCTTCCGCAGCTCTCGAGTCGTCATCGAAAATAAATGCTATACAAGTACGCACACACATCGAAATAACAATAATAAAAAGGAGATAATTGCTGGCGTGACGCGGACAAATAAAAGGACGCGAGACACGAGCGGCAGCGCGTGCGACAGGAATAAGAGGAGGGCTATAAATATTTAGAGAGAGAGAGAGAGAGAAACGTACCGAGAAAGAAAGAGCTGAGGCATATATGCGTATAAACGAGAGGGAACGAGACGGGAAGCGGTTGTTGCGCGGTGTCGACCGGGTAGAGTACCACTGCAACTCGAGCGTCTCGAGATTTACGCGGAGGCTGCTGCCGTTGCTGCTGCGTACACACTCATCGATTTGCGAGCGAAAAGGGCCAAACGAATAACAACAACAATAATATATACAGAAGCAGAGAGAGAGAGAGAGAAATGCTCAGACATGCTCGCGCAGACTCATTCGCAAAGCTGCAGTAGCAGCCCTCCGAATGGTATATAGTCTCGCAGGAAGCACTTTTCAAAAGAAAGAGTGTCCTTCGTTACTTTCTTCCTTGCGCGAGGATAATCCGATTCTTCAGAGTCTGGCATTAGATATACTGGCGAGGGCAAAAAGAAAAGAGTTTGACTACGGCGCGACTCGAGCTAAAGTAAGAAAGAAAGAATACGCGTAGCTGGTGCTAGCCCTGAGCCAGCAGCGGATGGAATTGGAGCTGCTGCACAGAGAGAAGAATTGCGAATAGAAAGAGCGAGAGAGAGAGAGAGATTAAAACCAACAAATACCTAGCGTGAGAATAGAATTGAGACGAGCGCGCAAACGATGTGCAGCAGCGCAATTGAAAGAACGCCGCCCACGCGCCCGCGCAAAAGTCGATACACATTGAGAGAGAGAGAGAGAAACGTGAAATGAAGTGGACTTAATGACGTGACAATGGGATGCTGCCATTGTGGTGTATAGCCATTGCGCATAGAAAATAATAATGCCAAAGCCCGGTGAGCGACGACGAAAAAAAGAATCAAGTGCATTTAATGCGCCGAAGGTGAGAAAAGCTAAGCCATAGGCGAGGTTAATTCAGCATGTATATAACAGTTTCGTGCTTTATCCGAGTAAGCATCCTCCATCTCTCTCTGTCTCTCTCTCTGAACTCTCTGTCTGCTCTTCGAAATGCACGATCTATTTTCCGCATTGAAGCGCCAGTGATCCTATTTATCCAATTGGACATAACAACAACAGGGTCCAAGTGCTTCGAATTGAAATAATTGCGACAATCCTGGCACAAACGAGCAAACGAAGGAGTTTATCATAATTCCGGGGACGCGCCGATTCAAATCGCAACTGCATTAAAGCCCCATTGTCGCGACGAGCTCGAAACATATTATTGCGAACTCGAAAGCACGAGAGATAGAGAGAGAGAGCCGGAATGGTTTTATTTTAACTCGGAGTGTACGCGAAATTATCGGAGCGAGTAATGCTCGCGCATGACTGGACTGTGCAATTTATATAGATATAAAGTGTATAAAACCGTGTATACTTCTTTTTTTTTCTTTTCGGTTTTGAGAAAAAACAATCGTACAGTCCGTTGTAATCTTATTACGAACGATGTGTATAGTTGGAAGGTAAAAAACTGGGCGAAAAAAAAATACTAAACTCTCGAAATCGAATAGCACACGAGTTTATGTTGTTGTAAGTAGGAAGAGAATGGATAGAGAGAGAGAAAACTACAACTGCAAACATCGAGTCGGTGAATGCTTCGTTTTCATCCTTTAAAACTACAAGGTGTCCATGTGCAAATACGACTTTAGCCGACGTTTATTCTCGCCGGAGTGACCTCCATAGAACGAGCGAGAGACAGTAGAGAGAAAGAATAAAAATCTCGAAAACAAGAAACGTCGTTGAAGTGAACAATCGGAAAATGCAAATTTCGACCGCTAGTTTTCATCAGGAGAAGAATATCGAATTATTCCAACGCGTGTAAAGCCGAGTACATTTTTACGAAGCCGCGTCAAAAATTCTGCACTACTCGAGAAAAATACGAAATTCCGTATAGCAGCTTGACAAGCATTTGCGGAGAAAAAAAAGCGAAACTCCGTGAAAATGAAACAACCCACTACGGTAGCAAGTCTCTCGAAAATCCAAAAAAAAAGAGAAATATACAAACACGAAAGAATGAGGAATAAAAAAAAAATTCTTAAATCTGGGCTAACGTGTGAAAGAGCGCACACCGCTCGAGAAAAATGAAGAGCTGATGCAGCTAGCGGCGATGGTAGTGGCAGTATATATGCGCAAAGAGAAAAAAAGCCTAGAGTGAGAGAGAGAAAGAGACAGAGAGCTCGCAGTCTCCCATCCGGTTTCCGCACGAGGCAGCATCTGCCTTGCGAAATTAAAAGGACCAGGCAACGGCAGCTCGGCAGTAGAACTGGGATGTGCCTATAGAGAATTATTTTGAGTGTCGGAGGAAAGCATATAGCAACGTGGCTTGAACTGAGCTCGCGCGTCTCGCATTTTTGAGCACTCTTTTTTTTTATCTTTTATTTTTTGGAATATTCAGAAGTGAAACTTTAGGCGCATCGGGGGTATGGGAGGGTAGAGTTAAGCTCGAGCGAAAAATGAGCTTAGTGTGTATTTTTACAGCGAAAATTTCCGTACGCGTGAAACGTACGCATAGTTTTTAATCTAGAATCTAAAATCACATTGTTGAAACTATTTGCAGTCCAGTGGACGAATGATCGCCAGACTAGAAATAATTCTTCATGATTAAAGTGAGCCGCACGTGCGCATATCGAAATTTGTTCATTTTCTTGGGCTTTTACGATTTTTTATACGAACAATTGTTATATATCTATACGACGGGGGGTATAAAAAAAATATCCGCGTTTCATGAATATCTCATGCGCGACAGTCGGGAGGCCATAAAGGAAAAAACTGAAACTAGAGAGAAAGAGCCCGGGAGTCGGCGTTGCACAAGTTTGACGATCGGCCACTATTAAATTCAATTTGTGGTTATAAAAAAGAGTATAAGGGTTCTTTGCGGCGAAGGCCTAAGCTCGTCGCGGCGCAACGCAGACGACATAAACGAAAAGCTCTTCGATTCTCACACATTTGCGCCGTGCGCAATGTTTCGCCGTTTTTTCTCCGTTTTCTTTTTTTTACGATGACTATACGCGCGCGCGACGTACTCGGTATATACGCGAAGAAACTTCTCGAAACGTGCATTTTGATATATTTCCATTTCCTTGGCTCTCTCTCTCTCTCTCTCTCTCTTTCCTTTTTTCTTTACGACGACGAGACGATTTATACTGTTCACGCACACGCTCCATCGAGTTTTTTTTTGCTCGCGCGCGCTCGACCGAGCTTACCACCTGGTGCCACGCGTGTGTCGGGGCCGGTCACGCGCGAGCGCGAACAACCCAGCGAGCTCCTCGGCCGTATCCAGTTAGTACGTATTCGTACGAGCTCGGGAGAATGTGTACCAACTATATTATTCTCTATATATTTTGCCTCGCTCGCGGCTCTCGCTTCGAAGGCGCTAACTCACTCGACATTTCGACTCGGCATCAGCCCGTAATAAGTCGAAGAGCAAAAGGTAGCGCGAGTCTTTGTACACCGACGCACACGCGGAAGAACTGACATATTTTTCGCGAATGGAAATCGATTGGAATTTTTGGAGTATCTGGTGAGCGTTGATCGAAGCATGAGTTATTCATTTGAAAATGTATGAACGCAATAATATCTCCTGGTAGAAATTCTCAGCATTTATGATTATCCGATGACCAAAAAATGATTGTTTAAAATGTTTTAAAATACAATACCATAAAATGGTTTGTTTTGGCGATAAAAAATTTGACTAGTTTTCTTAACCTTTTCAAGTACGACAATATCACTGCAAATATTCACCGCTAGGTGGCGGGTACCATTGTATGTAAATTTGTAAGTGACAAAGTGAACACAATTGTATAAGTTAAAGTACGATTCAATGAAATACTCACATTCTGTCATCACTGGCGGTTCTAATTGATAAATATGAGAAAAAGTGTGACGGTACAGCGAGCATCAAAGAAACTATAATCGATCAGGATTATTTTATATACGTGTAACGGCGCAGCTATAGCGCACATCATAATGCACCGAAAACGTATAAAGAAGCTAGGCGGCGACGGGGCTGTAAGGTGTGCGCAGCCAAGTAGTCAAACGCATTACACGCGTCGTGAGCACACGAGGAGAGAGAGAAAAAAATAAGGTGCTGAAGCGAGCTTTCACGCGGATACACAAAAGACGACGAATAAGGGAATGGCTATGTATGTATCTGGATAGGACGAGGCGCGCGCGCGCGTATTATATACATCCATATACGCGCACTTTGTAACCGGCAAAGAAAATGCAGTGCGCGCGGACACAAAGAGCGCAGCTGAAAATGCGATTCACATAAGAGAGTGAGTCGCGAAATTGGATTTACTCTATTGGAATTACGTTTATAAGCTTATATTTCTGCGGCCGGGTGCAGCCCCCCGCCTGTGTCTCGAGGTTCGCACAACGAGCCATCGCGTGCGAGAAAAAAATTTCTACATCGAATCATCGCGCGTACGTACAACTCGCGGTAATGAGATAACTCCGGTTTATCAAGGTGACAATAACGCAAGTGTACACAGAGCTACACGAGGTCCATTTGGAAACAATGCGTCAGAGTTCATTAACGCGCGGAGCTTCTAGCGCATTTACCGGTGTAGGGCGAAAGAGGCTACGTAATATATATTTCGCGCTGTTATCTGTGCGCTCTCTCACTCTCTCTCGAGTCGCTCGCAGTCGACGCCAACACGAGCGCGCGAGCGACATTACGCTGATTACATAGTCGACTTGAGCCACCCCATCAAGAGAGAAGTCAAGTGAGCTTATGACTGCCAATAGTATCTATACAGACTGGTACTACTAGGCGTACGAAGATGGAGAGAGAGAGAGGCAGTACTTGCAACAGTGGCAGTAGTAGCAACGAAGCGTCGCTAATCCGACAAAGCTTGGCGTCGTCTTCTCTACTGCGCCTTTCCCAAGTAGTCTGCCACCGACGACGACCAAGCCCGGGCGTCTCTCGTTATCTCGATCTTTACTCGCCCGCGCGATGCTAGAAACGCAGCAGCAGCAGCAGCAGCAGCAGCATCGCTTGTAAACCCTCTGTGACAAGGACATCTTCGCGGACAAAATTCGGAGAGCTCTAACTCACTTTGGCAAGTAGTGCGCGGCGGCGACGGCGAGCATCTTACAGACCTACTTCTCTCGAAGCTCTCTCTCTCTCTCCTTGCTGCCAGCTTCTTGCCAGCTATAGCTGGCGAACGAGTGGCAGTAGAGTCGCAGTGTAGTGTGGCAAAGCTGCCGCGTCGTTTCTTGCCTGCGACTATACGACGACGACTGTTTATCGCAAGTGAATAAGAGAGAGCTTGCGCGCCACCGAGCTTGAATAAGAAACTACTTGTTTTCTTCCGCATTCCCGCTGTATGTGACTTCTATAAATTTTTTTCTTTATACTCCAGAAAGAGATTGGCTCGGCGTCCTGGAAGAGCGAGCAAATTAGAGGAAGAATTTTTAGCGCGGCAATTTTCGTCGCAACTTTGAGCTGAAATGCAGAAAAAGACAAGACGAGTTGAAGCCGGAGGAGAAAAATCACGACTCGACAAAAGACATCGTTTCTCTCTCTCTCGATTTGATCAACTGCAAAGCTCGCGCAGCAGCAGCATCTTTTGTATAAAATCTGCCTGCCATTACTAACAATCACGAGGCACTCCAATCAATTAGTCTCTCTTTAAGCGATCGATATTTCTGAGCCTGGACCGACCGAGGGACTCGAGCGGCGACTTACTTCCTACGATTGTTTTTGCCCGCGCCAGAGCTCCTCCCGACCAAGTACACAGAGAGCGAGAGAAGAAGGAGGAGGAGGAGGAGGAAAAAAAGGGACGATGCCCGAGCCAAGTTGTTGCGCACACAGATAAAGAGAGTATAAAGCAAAATTCCTCTGTCCCTTACCTACCTCCCTACCTCCCTCCGAGCCCAAGTGCCAAAACGTCCGCGATATATATACAGCGGGCATGTTTTCCTTTGTCCGACGACAGCTAAAAGGCGGGTTGAAATAAGAGAGAGAAAGACAGAGAGAAAGCAGAGACGGAGACGGGGGATAGACACCTATTGAAATTTAAATATAGAGCATGCGGCGCCAAACTTTTATGATTAAGAGATTAATTAAGGCAAAAACACAAGAGGCCTTGGGAAACGAACTTTTATATATATGCTCTGCGTATATATATATACAACTGCAACTTCTTACCGAGCTGTTTTCTGAAAATTTCTCTGCCCTTTCTCAGCCGCTCGCTCGCTCTGTCTTGCATTGCGGTTGTATAAAACAGAGGCAGTTGCTCTGCGGCTTTCATTCCGAAACTTTGCCTCGGCTGTCTTCTCTTTCTTGCATACCTGCAGCTACGCTCGTCTACGACGCAGTCTACGTGTATATATATTATATAGCGCTGCGATGCGACGTTTTTTTTTCTTGCTCCTCGCTTACTTTTCACTCAAAAAGGCCGTTTGCGCGCAAATGCCGTGTTTAAGAAGAACTTCGGACGATGTAATGCTCGCCGCTTCGAGCCGTTGCCTCATATATATTCATATATATGTGACATTCCACGTCAACTGGCCCACCGACGAGTCCAAAATTGGGAGCCACTTAGAATATCGATCGAGGGCTTAAAATTTTCGTAAAGTCAAGGGCTTTCGAAATTCACGTGGCCTTTTCCCCGAAACCAAACCCCCCACCCCCTATGGCCGCTAACACCCCGTGGGCCAACTTTTTGCATTCTTCAACTTTTAATAAAATTCGCATCGTGTGGCCGACTGAGGTCTACAACGAACCAAATGAAAGGTTTTGAGCTCTACTTTAAAAAAACATGTGATAAGACCATTTTCGGGTGATGTAAAGTGCCGTATGGCTGCAAAAACCACG
>CACVKI010141354.1:0-36739 GCA_902732785.1 Trichogramma evanescens | reverse complement strand
AGTGTAATGATTTTCATCCATTTGTAATGCGAGCAAACAAATGAATCTCACCGCGATTTCGACTCAATTTGCCACTTATGGAGAACTTTGTATGTTCTGAGAGGAAAGCAGAAGTTATCGGCTTTACATAACTTTGATTTAAATGTTGAATGTTGAATGTTGAAACAAAATTTTATCATTTATGGCTGCGTTGCCAACCTAAATTCAGCGCGTCTAAACTTTCTTGCCACTTCGTTTGAATAAGATACCTTTTTGCTTCTGCGCTCGAGATAGATACCTTTTTGCCTCTGCGCGCGAGTTAGATACCTTTTTGCTACAGAACTGGAATAGATACCTTCCTGCGCTGGGGCGACGGTATCAAGTTTTTAATTTTGGAAAATATTTTACCGTTGAGGTCTTCAAGTAATGCAGCTTCGGCCTCGTCAAACTGATTGAGTTTCATAAGCAGCTGAGCCATGTCAAGCTTTAAATCTTGACAATCGTCTCTGCTCACTGCCTCTTTGTAGTACGCGATTGCTTTGGCATATTGATGCGTTTTTACAAGCGCTTGGCCCATCTTACGCGCAATTATTCGGTCCCTCGGCCTGTGCTGTAAAGACAACTCGTAGGCTTCGATGGCTCGCTCGGGCTCTTGAATGGACAAATAAGCGTCGCCAAGCATAGCGTTGGTTTCCGGTCCCGGGCAATTTTCCACCAAATCTCTACGTCAAAAGAAAAGAAGCTCAAACGTCAAGTTTATTCGATTATCCTGAAAGTGCCAACGAACCTGAAGCATTTGGCAAAGGAATTTCGATCTTTCCTTTCCTTCAAGTAGATCTCGGCTAATTTGGTATGAGCTTGCAGGTAGTAGCCCTCACCGGGCTGTATGCCATTGAGCATGTCGATGGCCCGCTCGACGTCGTCCATTTTGACGCAGAGCTCCGCGTGGCCAACGACGATTCGAGCGTATTCAGGCCCAGTGGCTAATTTGCCTCGGGCCTCCTCGACCATTTGGCTGGCCTCGGCAAAACGACGCAACGCCGCATAGGCCGATATGAGCTCCAGGTACAGAGTCGCTTGATCAGCCGTGGACAGACGAGTACTCGAGGGGTGATCCTTGACGCGAGATATAGCCAGGGCTTGCTCCAAGTTCTTGATGGCTGCCTCGAGGTCGCCGTTCTCCTTGGCCACCGTGCCCACGATCATGTGGTAGAGCGGATCGTCCCTCACCTTGAAGTTGTAGCTGAGACCGACTTCGAGGGTTTGCGAGGCGCTCTCGTAGTGGCCCTGCATGACCAGTATGCGAGCCATCAGCAGGTGGCCAGCTGCGTTGGTCCGGTCGACCGAGTCGAGCAGCCGCTTGAGGGCAGCCGAGGCTCCCTCAAAGTCGCCCATCTGCATCTTGACGCGGCCGATGGTCAAGAGGGCCGTGCTCAATCCGGGGCAAGCCTCGACGACCATCTCGAGCAACTTGGCGCAAGTGGCGCGATTCTCGTTGACGCTGCCCTCGGTCAAGCCGCTGCTGCTGCTCGGCAAGTGTATGAGGTACTCGTCGACTATGTCGAGGCACAGATCGGGCCTGAGTCGCTTCAGGTAATCGCTCCCGTAACACCATCCATCTACGCTCTGTGCACGATCGCGTGAGCAACGGTCCAATAATTCGCCTTTCTAACGCAAACTAATAACAAACGTACCTCGAAAGCAAAGGTAGCAGCTTCCTCGAGAAATTCCAGGGCCCGGCTACCCTTCGCTCGATACATCTTGGCGTAGAGTAGTTTCAATTCGGAGCTCTTAACGGCTTCGGGCAAATCGGCAATGTAGTCGAGCTGCTGACGCGTCAGATCGTCGCTGGGCAACGTTTTCGGATCGAGATCTCGCAGCTGGCACCGCGCCAAACCGATGAGACCGGCGTAAGAGCTCTCGTCGAGACGTACTGTCGCTCTGTACCAGTGCTCCGCGTCCTTGGCTTTACCGAGCCCTAAACAGACGTTACCTAGCTCTACAGTCAGCAAAGCATTTCCAGGCTGAAACAGCAAGTTTTTTTATCCTTTCGGACCGAATGAAATGTCTTGAGGAAATACCGAAACCTGCCAGAAACCAACATTTTTTAAACAATTTCTCACATTCTCACTCGATATTATTCTGAAATATATCTTGATGTCTAGTAATGAAGCCATCAGTGTACGTTGCTTTTTAGAACGATATTCACTAGAAATGTATACAATTTCGTTACAAAATAATCATTTTAGCCTGAATTCGGTATCTCCTCGAGGGCAATGTCATGCAATAAATATTTACTGTTTTCTCTTTCACGTATTTATTAACATTGTAATTACTTTCGATTTTTCATTTATACTCCTTATCAATCAAATCGAAGATATATCAGTATAGTTTAATTCTTAATGAATATGATTTAATAAAAAAGAATTTATTTATTTGCAATGTATAATTTTTTAGTCAAAGAATAAAACTCGATCGTGTACACTATATTTAACTTTCAATAGCTGTTTAAATCAATTTTCACATAATAGTTCCACAATAAAACTTCTAAAAATAACATGATTTACCGTAGCTAATTTTAACCATTCTAATAGATCATAATCTACGCTTTTTTTTATTTTTAGGGTGAAAAGAAACCCGAAAGTAATCAATAACTTACGTTTTGCTGTGAAACTTTATCAACTATTTTGAACAGTTCACTCAGAATCGTATGATTTTTCACAGCTATTCCAGTGATGAGCTGTACGTTGTCAACAAACAAATCCATGTTCTTTGGCTCGGCCACGATGAGATTACGGAAGAATGTTTGAACATGCTTTACAGACTCGCTGTAGTCTCCATCTCGGCATATTACCACTATGGCTCTTACGCGAAATGCATCGAGATTATTACCTTCGAGAGACAAAATACGTCCTGATGTCTCTAGTACTTGATCCCACTCTTTCATAGCCAATAAATTGTTCATTTTTTCGACAAGCGGTATAGCAATTTTCGGATATCTCACGATTAATTGATTCAAAATAAGCATAGATCCAGAATGATCGCCTCGGAGTTCTCTACATTTAGCAGAGCCAAGAAGAGCATTGATATGTTTATTATTTTCTTTCAGTACTACTTCAAAAAAGTTTCCTAGAATTTTTACGTCATCTAATTAGGAAAGTTTAACTATTCCTCATAGTTCTACACGCATAAAATATTACTTTAACATTGCATTCCTATTTTAATGAATTAAAAATTTTTATTACCAGGTTTCTGCAATGGATCTTTTGAAGCTAATAAACACCAACCCCTGGCCAAGAGTACATTTTCATCATCTGGATCAAGACTATATGAACGCTCAGAAAAGTCGTTAGCTCTGTCATAATTTTCAAATAATAATGCAACCATTGCTGCAATTGATAATGCTAACGCGGTTGACTTATTTATATCCTCTCTAATTTTTGCATCTAACTGTGCCATAGCCATTCTATCAGTTGTACCTTGATATTTGTACACATAACTTTGAATAAGTAATACAGCCAAAGCAACATCTGTAGTTTCATGAGAACCCTTGTGAAAAATATAATAAAATTATTTTTTCAAAACTATATTAATTAATTAAATAAAATTAAATAAAGTACTTACAAGAGTGGAGCAGACTTTCAGTGCTTCATTGTTGTGTTTATTTAAGGCACAAGCAAGAGCAAAATAAACTTTCAATCTTTTGCTTAAAGAAAATGCTTCTGATGCTTTTTTGGCATGAGATAGCATATCTTTGTAATACTTTTTTTGACAATACCATTGAACAATACTTTCATATTCTATTTCTTCCATTGCAATTTTCTAAAGCAGCTCTTACAAACTAAATCATAAAAAAATATAAAATTACTTTTTTTCAGTTTTACTATCTTCTTGATCTAGAACAGCATCAACATTTTTTTGATCATTTGTAAAATTTGAATTCTTAATTTCTGTTGGACCAATGACTTTTGCCATAAGTTGTTTATTTTTATGAGCAAGGTAATATTTTTGCGTATAAGAACATGTCAGATACAAGTAATAGTTATTGTTAATTGCATAAGTAAATGCTGTCTAAAAATAACACATCAATCATAATTAATACTGGTCATTTTTTCAGAAGATTGATTTCATATTCACATACTTTTGTCAATAATTTTGCAATACCTTGGCCTTTGTGTGTTTTTGGTATATTTATGGAAAGTAAATTCATAATTATTCCTTCAATTTTATAATTAAGTGTCGCTTGCTCTGTAAAAAAGTACACCACGAAACCATTGAAATATGACTAAAATAACTGGAGTATTTGAAAAAATGGGCAAAAAACTAAAATATTAACAAACTTTCTTCAATTTGAACATAAAAAAGGCGATTTTTAGGATTATGTCGAACGTCGTAAAGTGACCTCGAAAAATAATGTGGAAACTTGACTGGAGTGAGCAGCGATGAACAATTACGAATTTTTGTGAGATTTGAGATTATCATATTTCGCATAGTACTTGTAGCACCAACTTGCCTGTTTTTATTTGCTATTATAAAATATTCTTTAGTAAAAATTTACGAAGGGTTATGTTTACTGCGTAATATGTACACAATAAGCGCGACGCGCTGTTTGACATCCAACGAAGCAGTTGCTAAGCAACGAATTCAAATCAAAACACTAACATTCAATGACAGCTGCATTTCAAGCATTCAACAAGCAGTGCATAGGTGCTGCTATCTGCACACTCTGCACTAGCACAATACATTATACATATAGAGCATCGAAATTCGAAGGCGCATGCTCGCGCATTCGAAATTTGACAGTTGGAAACTTCAAACTTGTATGTATCGAATAAGTATGATCTCCTACCAGTTAATCATATTTACCACTTTCGAGATATAGCGCAGACAACAAATTGCACTTAAAGTATGCAGAAGTAAGAAGAGTTCATTCTAATTAACAATCAAATGGCGATCGTCGTAACATTCGATATTACGGCATAAGTCTTAACAAACATTTGAGATCTGCATATACATTGGCATGCGGCGCTTAACTTACAGCACGTCAGCAAAGTTAAGATCCTGTAAGCCCAGCGACTATAGGTGGCCGCCGGCAAGAACACTGCGCTTAACGCAACTCGCAAAAATAAACACGACAGACGACTCCAACGAACCTCCGCGTAAATAGTGTGTACACCTCGACGTCTGTCCTCGGCTCAAGGCGTCTTTTTCAGAAATTCTTCCAGATGTCAATATCCCAGACGATTGTGCACTTACCTTACTCGTAACATTGTACCGCGATGCCGGCGTATTCGTCTGGCTTTGGAACATCGATCGAGGTTAGCGTCCAATATTTTACCCGCGCAGCCCGTGTGTCATTATGAATACGAAAAAGTGTTTGTGAGCTTTGGATATTTGATAATATATATTTGTGTATTTACTTTGCAGGATTACCAGTTATTTAATTTATTAGGTAAAGGAGGATTTGCATGTGTTTACAGAGCAAAATGTCGAAGAACAGGCATCGACGTTGCTATCAAAATGGTATGTTAATTAATTTTGATTAAAGAATTATTTTACTATTTATTACCTTTTTGACTAAATTTTTCTTTATTCCTTGAAACGTGAAATCTATATTTTGTTGACACGTAATGGAGAATTAAATAGCAGTAAAAGTATATATTTGGATACTGCATGAATATTCAATTTTTTTAATTTGTAACTATTGAATATAATATTTGTGATATAATATTTATATTCCCAGATCGACAAAGGGCTGATGCAAGCAGCCGGGATGGTGGGTAGAGTGCAACAAGAAATAAAGATTCACCAAAGACTGAAGAATCCATCAGTTTTAGATTTCTACACATGTTTTGAAGATAAAAACTATGTGTATATAGTTCTAGAACTGTGCCATAATGGAGAACTTCAAAGATATCTAAAAGAGCAAGGACCTTTGTCTGAACAAGAAGGTATTTAAATATAATTGGTCTAATTATTTGTATATTATTAGCAATACTTTTATTAATGTAATATTTTTTCTAGCTGGTCGCATCATTCAACAGGTTGTTCAAGGTCTGTTGTACTTGCATTCATTTCAAATTCTTCACAGAGACATGTCATTGTCTAATTTGTTACTGACAAAAGATATGCAAGTTGTACGTAACAATATTTTTAATGTATAAAATTGTAAGAAACTTGAATTATTATTATTTATTAATATAAACTATTATTTATAGAAAATAGCAGATTTTGGCTTAGCAACACAACTGTCCAGTCCTGATGAAAAACATTTCACTATGTGTGGTACTCCAAATTTTATAGCTCCTGAAGTAGCCACTAGATCTTCTCATGGTTTAGAAACTGATGTGTGGAGTTTGGGTTGCATGCTGTATACTCTTTTGGTTGGGACACCTCCTTTTGACTCAAATGCTGTTCAGAGCACATTGACGCGGGTAGTAATGGCAGATTATAAAATGCCATCACATTTATCTGAGAATGCTAAAAATCTCATAGATAGGTTACTGAAAAAAAATCCAATTGACAGGATACGATTGAGAGACATACTCAAACATCCTTTTATTACTTCAATCGATAAACATGGGACAAATGTAAGAATCTTTTTCTTGCTTAATGACTATCCCAGAAAAAAGATTATTTTTCTAATTGAAATTTTCAGAATAAAATTGGTTATGGAAGGTTCTCTGGGGATAATATTGATTCAGGATTAGGTAGAACTTTATCCTCAAATGGACATACACGCATCCGTTCCCGTTCTGAAGAACGCTCTGGCGCACCTGTAGCATACAATGGTTGCAGCACAAGAAGCGACCCTACGATAGATCCAATTCCTAGTCTACATAAGTCACAGAGCATGAGGTACACATCTAAAACATGATTTATCATTATCTATAAGAAACTCAATAATTTATCAATCTATTTAGGCGCTCAGACTACAATAGAGACAATAATACAGACTCCATACTATCAGGAATTAATCTACCTCAACAATCTGGTCGGAGCAACAGTCAAATTCTTTTATCAGAGTGTGAACCTCCTATTCGACCGACACCTGTTCAGAGATACGATGATTATTACGATAATAACTATACTGGGGAAGAAAATTTACCTAGTGCTCGTTTACGTAGTAGTTACGAAGATCACAAAGGACGCATTAACAATGAGCCGTTGTACGGTATCAACGGTGTACGTTCTGAGGTTTATAACAGTGGCCACATCACCCGCAATCACAGCAGTCATAGTGGTAATAGCGGTCATAGTGGACACAGCGGATACAGTGGACATAATATGGAACCCACCGCAGGCCACTATAGCAGCGGTGCGCGTAATGTAAACCATAGCGGGGGTCTAAGCGGTAACTATGCTGCGAATCACAATGAAAATTACCATGACCAAAATGGGCACTACATAAAAGAAAATAGAATACAAAATAACGTTCTTGAAGGCTATACTAATGTTCTAGATGGTCACGGTAATGCTCATCGTGAACCTTTCAAGAATCACGAATTCCGGCATACTAATGAACGAAATAGTAGATCTTACGAAAGGTGCAACGGGCACGACAGTGGATATAATCGCCGTATCAGTGGCCACGGTAGCGATCATAATCACGTGAAAAGCTCCAGCAATGGTATACGAATTGGGACTAATAGTGATGAACGCATTACCGGATCCAATAACGCTCACAGAGAAGAGCTTTATGGCGGAAACAGCGGAGGTTCGAATGGCAGTAATGGTGAGAATCACCGCCGTGCGCCGAGTCGTGATCGCAATGGCAACAGTGGTAGTAGTAAACCGAAAGACAATCCAATTGTATCTGATGAGGTTGCTTCTAACAAGATAAAAGTACCTCCACTGTCTACCATAAGGTTGCAGCCTACGAGGCATAAAACAAAAAGTGCGATTTTAACGATTCTCAGCAGCGGTGAAGTTGTCGCTGAATTCTTAAAGAAAAAAAATAATCTCGTGAGTTTTTCATGCATCATTCATAGCTTTGAAAAAAAAATTTGAAAATTAAAACGTAAATGATATTTCTTATTCAGGAAAGAATAGGCGAAGTATGGCGAGTGTCAGGTGATGGTCTTCGAATCATTCATTATAAACCACAAGAAGTAGTTGAACCAAGCCAACAGCCTCTGCCCTTACCCACGCGGGGTGCTGACAGTATGTTTTCTTATGAAAATCTTCCAGCAAAGCACCAACGAAAGTACGATTATGCTGCAGAATTTGTCAAGCTAGTACGCTCTCAAACACCCAAAATCACTCTATATACATCTAAAGCCAAGTGCTTGTATATGGAAAATGGCCCACAACCAAACTGTGATACAATATTTTACGATAGCATTAAAGTTCGAGTTTATTTCATACTATTTAATTTTCTTTTAGGATTTTCATAGTTTATTTAACGGTGTTTTTTCTTTATTTTCATTAGGTTAGCCAATCCAAAGGTATTATCAAAGTTAAAGATAAACTTGGTTTGACATTTTCGGAAGCCGAACTGCCTACAGAGCTTGAAGAATACTACGACCATTACATCGAGTGTTATAAACGTTGTCAACTTCTGGAAGCGTCTCTGACTTCCCTTGAAACTGCCACAAGCCAATCATTTTTTCCGGCTATCATTGGTAGAAAACCCGTGGCTCCATTAAATGATAGTGCAGCGCCTCTGCTAGGCAAAGAAAATATCTTAAGAGATCCTTCAATTCGACCTGCCGTAATTTTTTTATAATTAAAATAGTCAAGAATATTATCAAATTAATTTTTTTTCACTTCTTTGATCTCTTTTTAGATTCAGCAAATGCCTTCCTTCGATGCTACTTGTTCCATGGTATCAACAACTTTAAACGTTCCCGCTAAAAATCGACACTCTAATCACTTTCTTGAATCAAAACCTGTGAAGGTTGATGTGCCTGGTATTGGTACAGGGGTTCAAATGCCCTCTGGAGATATTAGAATAGATTACAAAGATGGATCTGTTCTCACGGTAGGTTATTAGCTTATTCAAGCATACATGTTCATTTCTATTTTTCTATAAAATATTTTTTCTTGCTATCAAGGTAATAACGAAAAAAAATGGAGATGGAATACTATTCGAAAATTCCGACGGTAGCATTATTCATTATAATCCAAGAAAAGATCCGAAGGAAATGCCAGATATAGTAAAGAAGAAGCTGTCACAAGTGCCAATTGTAGTTCAGTATCTCGTGGAACCTATTAGGCCAACGCCTCGAAGCATACGTTAGTAATACTATTAAAAATATCGCGATCAATTTGAAAAATTTATAACTGTTTGATTGTAAGGGTGAGTTTGTGGTGTTGTCTGCGTACTACTATACTGCGAAAGATTAACTTTTATAAGCTCTTTAGATTATTTTTTAACTTGATATTAATATATATTTTTTATAAGGGTATATTTACTTCGAAGATAATTACAAAAGCATTATTATTAATACTTAAGACACACATGTTATCTCTCGTGAATATTGATTTACATATTATTTAGATATAATATATTTTCTCCATACACACTCTTTTATCGCTTGTTATGTTTTCTTGAATTAGTTTGACATTTATTTCCATTAATGAATTTAATTGTCTATGGAATAACTCGATAATTTCATGTCGATTGCTTGATTTTTAATGTTCTTTTATGTAAAGTACAGTGCTGTATCAACTACTAATTAATTGTAGTGGTACTTGATAACCTTCAAGAATTAGTTAATCGAAATGATTGTTTGTAGGAAGCGTTTGACTCCAAATAAAATCCGACTTTTCGCATTAAACTTGTTACTAAAACATGTAATAATTTCTTATAAAATAATCTTCTATGAAGAAATGTGTGAATGATCTTGAATGATTTTTAACGTACTTTTATTAAAACCAATATTTAGGGGATTTTTTATGAATCTGTATATTTAAAATTTAATCAGGCCCTCTAAAGAGTATAAAGAATATACTAGCAACATGTGAGTGGACCATTATAAAAAAATATAACTATCTACCCTAATTTTAAAGTACATGTAATTTTATGTGAAATGTTATATTTGACCAAGTAAAACCAATATAGACATCTATATTATTGTCATAGGGACGAAATTGCAGTCTTATAGCTTTTCTATTGATGAATGAATGTTTTCATTCTTACTTGATACGTTTAAAAATTTTCGTCAAAAATATCAGATGATGATGCCAAAGTTAGCAATAATAACTCTAAATTCGTAATAACAATCTATAAATCAATAAAAAAAATCAATTGTTCAAATAGAATATAATTTACATCTCGTCCCGTAGACAATAAAACTCCCTTAATGTTTGTTTTAAGAAATAGCGTGATAATTTTCTCACCTGTATTTGACTGCATATATCGTTAATTTTTATAATTATTTTAAACATTTAAGGATTATTTTATAAAAAAAAATTAAAGCTACAGCAAAGATAGAATTTGAAAAATATTTTTGGAAATTTTACTGATGAAATATTTTTCATTAGAGGCGAAGACGAGGCTAATAATCACGAGTGCTCTGAGGCTTTCCAATTTTTCGCTCATTAGGCACATAATCTATGATATTTTGATAAGTTCAAAAAACAAATTTTACAATAGATATTCATTTTTATACAAATTTCAATTTCATATGGACACTAGAGGCGCACGCGCATGATCGCTTGTGCGCGCGCATCTCCTTCTAGCAGACTTATGCTCGGCTCGCACTTTGCTGCCTCAGCCTATGCAGGCTACACGATACATCAAGCATGGTGTATCTGTATCAGTCTGACTACGTCAGTGAAACAGTGAATGTGAATTTGTGAACGACCATGGCTGATTATTGGAAATCTCAAGCACGCAAACATTGCGACTTTTGTAAGTGTTGGATTGCCGACAATAAACCTAGCATTGAGTTTCATGAAAATGGCAAACGCCACAAAGAAAATGTCGCTAAACGTATTAAAGAGAGTCACAAAATTGGTATGAAACAAATTAAACAACAAAAAAAGTTTGAAGATAACCTACAATCGATGGAAAAAGCAGCTATGGCTGCTTACATGAAGGATTTAGCTGCAAATCATACTGATATGTCTGCTCAAGCTATCATGCAACAAAAAAGTGAAAGCAGATTATCTGAAAAATTGTTTGCTTCAACTAATCCAAATCAAGTACCGGATGCTTCACCAGATGCCCATCCAAGGAATGTCAACATACCTAAAGTAACTCGCCCCAAGTATACTGCTGCTGATGTAGATCCTTGTGATCCATTTGCTGCTCAAAAATTAGCAAAAATAGCTGCTCGTGATGCAAAAATAGTAAAAAAAGAAGCGGCTAAAGCTAAGAGTGATGCTGAAGATAACAAGAAGAATAGTAAAAGGAAAAAAGATTCAAAACTAGGTGCAGGTATAGCAGTCAGAAAAGTTTGGTATGAAGTCAAGTCTCAAGGATATTCTTATTATTGGAATACCGAAACTAATGAAACTATGTGGGAACCTCCATTGAAAGGTTATATGTCATTAGAAGAACAAGCCGAAGAAGCCAAAGAGCAAGAATTGCAAGCAGAGTTGCTGAAAGAAATAGACGAACAAGAAAAAATAGAAAAAAAAGACTTGTTTGAAGAGCAAAGAGCAAATGCACTTCGAGAAAAAATGAAGCTTATTCGCAAACAAAATGAACAAAAACAAAATGATGCAGACAATGCAGATGTCAAACAAGAGATACCTTACAGGAGAGACTACAGTGTACCAGAAAAACCTCAACCTTATGGTTCATGGACAGTTATAAAAACTGTTGAACAGCCAACGATAAATTGGCAATTACCAAAAGTAGAAAAACCAGAAGCTCCTGTAATTACTTATGAAGATCCTCCTGTGGTTAAAAGGGAATTCAAAGAAAAAACTGTTACGCATTTATCTCTTGATGATAGCGATGACGAAAAGCCAGTAGTTTCTTTTAAGAAAAGAAAAATAAGTCAAAAAAATGTACGCAAAACAACATCAATTGATTAGACGACATTTTTTGTAATTTAAGAAATGTACACTTGCATAAATTTCATTATATTACTTTAAACATTTAAAGTATCAGTCACGTGTACATCATATGTATTATATGTATAAAAAGTTAAAGAATCTAAGATTGTCAATATATTAGTTAATAATGTAAATTTAAGGATCCAATTAAACTGAATTTTTTTTTTAAATTGAATAAAAAAAATTATATTATATCTTTATGTTTATATGCTACCATAATAAATAAATCACTTTCACATTATCATCATAATATAAAATCATAATAACAAATACTTTAATAATTTAAAATAGTTAAAATCAAATTTTATTTTTAATTTGGTTATTACTAATTCAAATTTTGATTTAAAAAATTGTTGAATATTAGTGATATTTATTTGAATTAACACAAAATTTTGCTACCGCTTGGTGGCTTTTTCAAGTTTTTGAATTGTGTTTACTTGCTTAATGTCAATAGGTCAATTTACAATATATTGCAAATAGTTAATAAAACAATTGTTTTTAGAATGAATTTAAACTTTTGAGATAACATACTGTTATATATAACGTAACGTTAATATTTTTCTGAGGAACAATTAAGGTATAGAAAAAAAGTTGTATTACGAACGCCATGTGGTAAACTCCACAAAATGACAAACATCCGATATGAAACCGGAAATTTGATTTTGAAAGAGCGTGAACATTTTTTTTACTTTTTTGTTTGAACTAAAGTTTTGACAATGTTAACAATATTTCTGCACAAATCGATCCCCAATATTGGAATGATGAGCTTTGAACTTTGAAAATATGTAATTCTCTTTTTTCTGCCATTTGTGTAAATCTGTATAGTCTCGAAGAACTGTTACTTGGGTCGTTTTGGGCCAAAATAAGTTCATTATAGTTAAATTGGACAATTCCAAATTATAAAGTACTCTTGATATTTTTCTCTCGTGTTAATGATTTTCAATTATTTATTAAGTCATGTTGACTTTTGGCGATTTGTTTATTTAAAAGCACTTGTTATTAACTGTTGAATACCTTTGTGAGATTCTTATGAAAAACTGAGGGGTTTCAGTCTCCACGCTGACGCGTTATACAACATTCTGAGATTGTTACTGTATTATTTAAAAACGTCTTATCGGAACATTTTCCATGTTACAGGAACCTTTTGACTATTTATAGAATCAAAAACATTTGCTGACTCCAAAATCACGGTTATCACAATATTCTGGCTTTCCGTATCATCTGGATAGCATAATTTTAGACAACATTATTGAAATATGATACATTTTGCACTAAAGTCCGGGATTTAATATAACGCTCAATTATTAATTATTATACTATAGTACAATGATCAAAAGTACACGAGGATAAAACCTCGTTTATTTTATTTAGCAAAACACGATGGTAATTAAAATAATTTGTTTCTTTTAATTTTGTCACGCATATATGGTGCTAATGCGTTTAATTGAAAATAATTTTACCAGAATTGTAGGCGTTGGTTTATGGCTTGTTATGCGAATTTTCCAAATTTTTTCTCATCATTTAGATATGATGGCTATGCGCAAGCTATGATTTGGAATAATAACGGGTAGTTTTTGACATTTTGGATCTGACCCGTGGGCACACTTTTTCTAGTTTAATTCTATAATATCTCTGTGTGGAAATATAGAGCAATAATAACTACAAAGTTAGTAACATTGGTTGGCATAGTCAGAGTCTTTACTGCGCTGTATTTACAATTGTAAAATTTGCAAAACGCGAACGATATTGTAGTACGCAGTCATTTATTATACTTTCTTTGAGCTGAGTTTAGGCCTTCAGGCGGCACATCAATAGGTACCTATATATGAGAAATGTCAAAGAATGAGAATAAAAAAAGTTCTCATCGTCTTTTAGCAATCCAGTAAAAAGGAAGAGAAATCAAGACGACTATTCGGAATCGTAAGTACCTAAATTGAATTGCCAAGCTTTACTGAAGAATTGCGACATAGCAAATGCTAATAGCCAGTTGAACTGTACGTAATATAACTGCCAAGCAGGTACATTCGAATGCCTCACCGTATTCGGGCCGACTCGTGGCTAGCCCGTCCGTGAATAAAGAAATATTCTATACGCTTATAGAATCAGCAGCTTTTATAGAACATCAGGCAGTCTGCAGGGTGTTTATCATAGTAACAGCCACGTATCAAACACCTCATAGTTACCTGCAAATATTACCTTGATCCATAGGCAGGTATATACAGGACTCGCAGTATAGAAGAGAGGTGAATCCCTAAAGAGTGCGTGAAATGTAGCAGTAGTTTGTATGCGTTGTATGTAGGTAGGTATATACTATATAGGTATAGATTATGTGTAGAGAACCTACAGGACGTTCAGTGCGCAACTATAAGCTCTGGTCTCTGGCGGCGTCAAGTGCACGTATTCGCACAGTCCTCGAGCGAGCCAGTCGTCGTTAGCGCGTGAGTCGATCGAGTCTGGTTAAAGCGAGCGTCGGCTCTCATCGACATTATATCTAAGGACTGTTGTGAGAGTTTCATTCGCGTGTTTGTGCTTATATGCAATTCGATGTTATTTGCTGACCGCTGTATTATGCAGTACATCTTACGTGGGTGTGCAGTGAACCTGTGAGCCAATTCGAAGAGCGAACGCCGCCACCTGCTCCGATCGCGCTTTCATCCACAGATATAGATATATAATATACCTAAATCGAATTCGTTTGTGTCGCTCGCCGTTGAAAGACAAGGTGTTGCCGCTGCGCCGCAGTCTCGGTCTCAAATCGACTGCAACTTTCATCTGCGGACATAGTCGCGCGGCAGCTCTCAGGGCCCGCGACTTTCTATTCTCTCGTTGGAAAAAAACAGCGCAACGAAGACGCTTTGTCGCAAAAATGGGTGAGTCCATGGCAGAATCGTATAGCACGCACATAATAAGAAAAGTCCTCGTCATTTTAATGACTCTCAGATCAGACTCGCATCGTGTTTGTATACGCGTATGCAACATAATATATACGTACTTTTCTCTCTCTCTCTCTCTCTCTCTCTCTCTCTCTTTCTCTTTCTTCATACCATGCGCAACGCATAATCCGAGACTCCTTAGCTTACATTAAATACAAGTCCCATACGAAACAAAAGGTGCAGCGTCTCCCCACCACTATTCCAGCCTTAGTTCTACGATTCAGACGGCGTCTAGATATATATACACTCGCGTAAGCGATTGCATTCTTGAAACTGTACCAATGCAATCGCATATGTACGCTGTTGAGGTTTATTTTATGGGATCGAGCGTACAAATTGTTTGCGAACTTTGTTAGGACTTTCCATCGCAATGATTTTCTGTTTGTTGAAATTTGAGACTGGATTATCACAGATGTCTGTTTCGACGGTATTGTAATTGTTGCGTATTAACTATGATCGCAAACATTGATCAAACCCTTTTTTACAGATTTTTTTGTTGATCAGAGTATAGAAAACTACTGTTAGTAAATTGAAAGCTCGCTAATAAGTTAAGACCAAAATCTTGTGAATTTGCAATGATCTTATCTAACACATTAGGTCAATGCTCCAACTTGTCTAGGTCAAATTTACTACACTCATGCTCTCATTGTTACTTGCATTATCATAGACTGTTTATTGTTCTTCATGCTAGCAAATGCATGAAGAACTTTTTTACGAGACGCGCATAGATTATAATTAGTGATTAATTTTCGTTCAATTTATTCGTGTCGCGTTTAGCCTCGAACGCGTTTCAAATCAGGGCGCCATTGATGCCACAATTTAGTCGCATGGCAATATTAATTAACACGCTCTACTTTAATGTTTAATTTAAATATTACATAAAGAGTTCAAGTATCATAGCAGTATTTTATTGTTTCAAATAATAAAATATAATTTTCTCTTAAAATTTTCACTGCTAAAAATGAATCAGAAAGAATTAAATATTACTGGATACAGTTGACACTACTGAGATTATCATCATAGAAATATGATAACTGAAATGAATCAAGTTCAGTTTATGATATTTCATAGATAATTATAAACATAGTATACATAATAATTTTAAGTATTATTTAAAACTTACCAATTCTTCATTTTGGGAAGTTTTATAAATGATATTAACTTTTTCATCAAGACCCTGTTTTACTTTTTTAATTTTTTTTTTTTTGACAACCAAAGGCAAATGAATAATTTCCTTGAAATAAGAATATAATTAATTGAATGATGGTGCTGTTTATAAATTCAGCTTCTTAAATTTAGCATTTTTATAATATAATTAATAAAAATAAACATTGAATTTTTTTTTAAATTTTTAAAAATTTTCAAAAATAGAAAAGTATTGAATAAGATGATTACAACAAAGCTAATAAATAATAAACAAAGCTATTTAACTATTTTAATAAGCTTCAATTTTGCATCATTCACTGTGATTATCCACATTCATTGATGACACATCTAAGATATTCATTCAAGTTATGACTACATCCCTGGAATGTTAATTATTGAAAATAACAAAAGGAGAAAATGATTTTTATGTCAAAAATAATTGTGTTGATCTTAATTAAGTATGAAAAATACATAGTTTTAAATAAATATAGCATGCTGTACACAACAGATGATCCAATGAAAGATAAAGAGTAATCTTATCAAAGTATTTCTGGAAATAGTGAGAGCAGTATTAGTCATCCACAGTACAACAGTACCCAGTCTCTCATTTATCTTTAATTTAGTGACTGCTTTTCTGCTCTGCTTAAAGATTGCGCTGCACTTATTTCATTTATACTTTTACAGAAATAAAGTTAATTGAATTTTTAGCTTTTGTGTTTTATTGACAAATCTAAGTTGATATATATTTTTAAATAATGGGTAGAAGAAACAGACAAAGTTTCAGTGAAATGCCTTTAAGAAAAAAGTATTATGAAAGTGCCATGAGTGTTGATAGATTTTCTGAACATAGTTTGCATGGTGACTATTTGAATGATCCAGATAGTAAGTAATTTCAAATTAGATACAACTGATTAGATGAATATAAATTGTATATATATTATGTAAAAAGAAGGAAGGGTTTATTGAAACTTGGAAGCATATTTTACAAAGTTAGGTTAAGTTTACAACTGTACTTTGTAAACTTTTTAAAACTTTTAGTTAAAGTTTACATTGATATAAAATTCAAAAACAAAATTACAGAGTTGAATGACTCTTATTGTTAAGTTTTATGATTTAGAATAACATTTAAGATTTTAATTTTTGGCGTAGTTGTCCTGAACTTGAATTGAATAATTTTAGAAATACTATGTGCAATAGTTAAGTAAGTATATTACTTACTTACTTCTATATACTTATAAGTAAGTATAAGTATATATAAAATAAGTAATTGTAAAAAAAGTTGAGTATTAAAAATATCTTGTGTAAACATTTATATAAATTATACTTTTTAATGAATCTTTATAGCAAGGAAAAGTATTATTGATGCACTTGATTTACGTTTTTCAAAAAGAAAGAGAGAACGCATTGTTTACTATGATGATATCTCGACAAACTTTATAAGTACGGGAAGTCCGGTGGCCTGTTAGACCTTTTATTCGCGCTCTATTGGTTCAATAATTTCGAAAATGCATGGAAACAGGCATCCAAATAATGCGAGTACTTTTTTCATTTGCAGGCAACATGTGCAAGGACTGTATGTCGCGCATTCCATATGCCACCCTGATTGCAACCATAATGTGCTGCATCGGGGTAGGTGTGTTTTGTGGCACGATGTACCGCGGCGCAACACTTGTTAACCTGATGATCAGCGAGGTCTTCCACATAAGACGTTTATGGTTCGAAGCCATTAAAATGATATTCGCGGTCATTGGAGCGAGCATGGCAGCTTTGGGTTTTATGATTCTGTGCGTCGGTTGCTTAGCTACTGGTGCCACAAGGACCAAAGTCTACCGTGCTTGGAGAACTAGAGTTGGCGGAAGGATTTCTTGCGCTTTTGTACGCCTTTTATATCTTGACTAAATCAAAGTAATCAAAATTTATTAATGAAAACATTTATATCGATGAATTTTCTTTTGCAGTTCATGACCATTACCTACATATTGCAAATCTTCTGGACGCTGATTTTTGCTTTCCTGGTCATCGCTACTTTTGTCTTCCACAATTTCTGTAAAATCTGCGACAATCCGCGCGTTAAAACTTTCGACCAATGTATTGACTTTACTCAATTCAGTAAGTTGAATGATATATTTTGATAACGTCTAAATATTTTAGAGAAATTTTGTATAACAGTGAATTTTCTCACCTCTAGATTTCATGTTTCCCAATGGCACTCGGGAAGAAGATATGAAAGTCTGTGGTCAGCAAGAGGTCAAACTTTTCTGCAAAGATTACTCTGAGCCAGCAATACTCATGTTCATTTTAGCGACCATCGCAACTATTTTAGTATTACTCTCACTAGTTCACTTCTTAATGTGCTTATCTGCCAATTACGCTCACATTCGAGACCATGAAAAATTCCAGGAGTTACAGGAAATGCAATATTTACAAGAAAATGTCGCACCAGATTCACCTCAACCGGGAATGGGCACTCTGCGAGGAAAAGATAGATTTTAGGATACAGCCCGCGAGATCTTCGTTATGAACCCCTCGTAAACAATTTAAAATTTCATTAAGACATCATTTAAATCGGCTTTAATTGTCATCATCCCATCGTTCTTTAGGACGCTCGCGCGTTCTCCAAGAAGCCGATGAGTCGACTATTTCTAGACCTGAGCGAGGACTGACCTTTTTATTAATTAATTAATTAATGATAATAATACATTTTTCTTTCGTGATTTAGTGTTATGGAATCTCAATCAGCAGGTAACTAATTAGTAAAACATCACTTTGTCATTATCCCGACCTTCACAGCTGTTAATTAATACATCGTATTGAACTTGATTATTTATTTTTGAAGAATAATTGAATGCGAATACCAAACTGATGCTCCTTTTAATTGATAGCTGCGAAGTTTTTATCCATGAAAAAAAATACTCTTGAAAAAAATTATAAATCATTGTTAAAGTAGTTCTATAAATTCATGGTTTACCAAAAGTTAAGTGATGAGGAGTGAACGTAAAAATAAACTTAAAAAGATGCCAAAAAATGCTCAGAAATGCTCGAGTCCGTTTACGAGGAGAGTTAACTCGCCACTTGGCGATCGATCGATAGTACAACTATGTACGGCACTCATATTGTTATATCCTTTTTTATTTTGTTTTTTTTTATTATTGATTATCGGAGAAGAGTCATGTTCGTCGCAAACAATGACTAAGTTAAAGGACTCCTTTGAATCGACGGTCACTAAATGTCTGAGTGCTTAATAATCGACTGGAGGATCTTGCGGGAACACACTATGCCGTCCATGGAACCGCGATTATTTTAAGTATTTACGCGCAAAATTATGAATGTCTCAATAATGAGCTCTGATATAAATTAGATTATATTGTATCTAGGAAAAAGTTGTTTCAATGCTAAATGAGGGAAAAATTCGATTTTAAGTTGGTAACTAAACAAAAGAAATTGTAAGATCTTTATATCGTATAAATAGCGGTAATTGTAAAATTAAAAGCAAATTTAACTCATTCACTTGTTGAAAGTACTTTTTCCTCCGACTCTTGAGGTAGGCAATGAAAATAAATATTGTAAATGACCAAGAAGAATGTTACGAATCTTGATTTTGATGTTTAATCAAAAAGCACAAAAAAATACTTACATACACTACAATGTACTTCCTAATACTTTTTCAAACTTTTGAAATACGTTTTTATAATTCTAAAAAATGACAAATCAAAGTTGCACAATCTTGTACAAAAATATATAAGAAATTATTATTGTAAACCAATCATTATTCATAGTGTATTATCTTGGTCAACATCATTTAATTTCTAGTCAACTCAAGGAGCTCGTTGAACTTTGAAATTTTGAAAAGTCTACCAAAATAGAATCAGTTGATTAAAATAGAATCAAAATTAAAAATCGACGTGGATACATGAATAATACTTTTATAAAATTTATCCATATTCATTCGATTTTGATCCTTGAATAAACTTTTAAAAATAGAAATGGTCGTTTTTGAAATTGTGAAAGAAAATAGATTTTTCAAAATTTCTAAGCATAATGCATTGAAGTTCTCGTGTCTATTATAATAATAAACCACATCTACTGACATCACTTCAAGTTTATCGTAAGATATAAAAAGTATGTGAAAATATAAAGTATTGTGTTTATTTAGATTACTAAATGTACGTTGCACAGATTTCAGATTATTCAAGATATTCAATGAAAGGCTGTTGAAAAGTATTCATCGACCTACGAATTATTGATGTTTTTGAAATGATTTTATTTAAATTTAAGGCACTATTTAAACGAATCTACTTGCGTACAAATAATTATGCGAGTATATGTGAAGTGTTGTTGCGTTAAGATCGCAAATTGTGATTTCAGTATTTAGTATTAACTATAAATTTTTATAACGCATACTGCCGATACATCTTGCGACCAAACATTCCAAAATGCATTCATAAGTTAGTTTTCTACTTGTTCTGTATAAAAATTCGAACTTTTTACGTTTATGACAAAACATTGAGCTGCACAGGCTGTTATTTCATGTAATGTATTGAATTTTAATTTTTAAAGTTTCGTTCTTTATACTCTCATAGCTTGTAATATCAATTACATTTGATTTAGACTTATTTTTTGGTTTTTTCGTTTCTTCAATTATATAATATTCAAGAATAAATTGCAGGAAAAGATTTTACTTTTTTTGACATGTAAAAATAAAATTCATTTCATTTTTTCTTCTGCGCTATTTTCTTTTTGTTGCAATTTGTCATTTAATTTTCATTAACGAAGCTACTTTAATGTCCGAAAGTGTGGTATGAGTCTTTTTTATAAAAATTTGTATAAGTTATGAACCATTGACAATACTTACTTCGCACGAAAACTTCGCAATGTGCCAAATTTATTAAATGATTAAAGTCAACCCCCATAAACGTTAGAGCATTATGCAAATGCTAAATTATAAATAGATTATATCCAG
Source organism: Trichogramma evanescens (assembly GCA_902732785.1). NCBI lineage: Eukaryota > Metazoa > Arthropoda > Insecta > Hymenoptera > Trichogrammatidae > Trichogramma > Trichogramma evanescens. The sequence continues at coordinate 15,709 of CACVKI010141354.1, read as the reverse complement.
ACGGTCTAATTGAAGGCAAGCTAAATTAAATTTAGTACTCTGAATCAAAAATATGTTAGTGAATTTTAGCGCGACATATCGATTTGAATTGATCAGATATTCTGCAATTTTTGATAAATGAATATATTATATGATGAATTAAAAAATTCTCTATTGCTATGTTGGAGAGAAGCAAAAAGATTTGATTCTTTCAGACCATTCATCTCTTTACTAAATTTGTTAATTCATTTGCCATTATTATATCAAATGTTCATTAGTGTTGATGGAAAACAATAAAGAAAATTTATCTTGACATTTGACTTTAATGGTTCCTTAGGACTATAATTTTAATTTCAACAAATGGGTCTTATTAAATGCCAATAAAATTTCAGTTTGAAAATTATTACTTATTTGTTTATTTTTTAATTAATTTTCATAGTAAATAAATAAATTCTTTAATAATAGAAGATATATACATTTTCATTCATAAAATATCTATTTAAATTCAGTCATCGTCATCATCAAATTGGAGATCCAGTTCAAGATCAAGTAAATTGACTTCATGGAGGGTATTTATCAATGTATAACGAGAAAAAATCATGTACAATTGACGAAACCACAGATACTGCGAAGAGTGAGCTCTCATGGCATTCTAAAATTAAATTAGAAATTAAGTTTAGTATCAGTACTAAAAAATAATATTTTTAATAAAGAAAAGTCTTACTTTAATGTAATATCGCTGTTGATATGAAATTAAGTACCAATAAGGTGCAGATAACAAACTGATTGGTAAATCAAATATTAGAGTATACTTTCGAAAAATATTTACAGATTCCAGGGTATATAATTTACAATCTGAAAATTTTTAAAAAAATATTATCAAGTTAGTATAATTAATTGAACTATGAAAGATTACTTTTTTACTTTTTTTAAAATATTCACTTACACGTAGGTACTTTTTTCTCTATGCATAGAGATGCTATTGCATAAAATAAAGAAATGTGATTCTTGTGTCTACTCACACCATGCTTATCGAAAGTAACTACAGCGTCCATTTTATACATTTCTATGAACTGAAGAACATTCTCCGCTATCACTTCTTCAGGCCATTGGATTTTTGGATGATCAGGTAATTCTGTACACCTGCACAAAATTATTAATCAATGAGGAACAATAAATAGAAATTTTAATATTGATAATGATTTATGAATACATACGTCATAACGGTAACATTTGCTGCAGGAATACCAAGACGTTTTGCACTTTCGAATAATTCTTCTTTTCTTTTTTTACATCCACCTGTAATAATCATTTAATAAAAAAAGAATCAGTTGATGATACATTTAAATTATTAATTAATGAATTACAATTTACCTTGAGATAGACAAAGAAGATGTATATTACTTTTGTTTCTTTGTACAATCCAATAAATCATTGGACCAAAAAACATAACTTCATCATCTGGATGAGCTGTGACTAGCAGTAATCTATTTGGTGGACCTGGTAATTGCCATGCAGTAGAATCCACTTTTTTTAAAAGAAAATATAGAAAGACACATACTATGATATAAGAAATTACTGAAATAATCAATTGAAATGATATCTCGGCTAGATACCAAGCCCACCAAATAATGATATCATTAATCGCTGCTAATATATATTCATGCAGCGATTCCATAGTTAATCCTTTTGACATGTTTGTTATGAATCTCAATTTGGACCAAACAAAAGCTATATTTATTGTTTTTGAAGAGTTTGAAGAATAGATTTCTCAACAATAAATTTTTACAAAAACTGACCTTCATTTGGAAAAATTCAACTTATGATTTGATGAAGGTACTTCAACCAGGAATACGTATTGGGGTGTTCGTCATGTGATTTCAAGATGAAAATTCCATAAACCAACCTTCATTTTTCGCTTGCTTTTTATTCCTACTTGTTAAACAGGTTCTAATTATGGTTAAACCTTTCATTCAACGAGTGACAAATACTGTCTGCTGCATCATACACTGATTTTTAATAAAGAAACTGAATGATACATTTCTGCATTGATCTTGTACTAAAGCTGAAACGAATCTACTTTAAAATAGCGTCTTTGATATGAACTGTTTATGAAAGATTAGACGCAAGTTTATACTGATTAGTTTCCCCAAGTCCCTTGGTTTATTCAACCTTGAACATAAAAATGGACAGAGATCCCTAAGTACTAATCAAAAAAAAATTGAATCGCGATGATCAATTTCAAAGGCATGAAATAAATGAACTTATAAAAAATCATTGCTTATGACGAAACACTTGGGTATTGTAAATTGTTATCATCGAAATAAATGAACTTTGCCTACTGCTAAAGTTGCGTGCGCTATATATTATACAGTTATACGCCAAAGAGATTCATTGATGTTGTACACTTAAAACGCAAAGCACATGCGTCATTTACTATCAGATAGCGCTTTTTTCAAGTAAACGTAATTTATGTTTGTTTTTATCAATTAAAATGTTCATCAATTAAACATTTTTTAATATATTTTAGCATTAAAAATCAAAATATTGAAAAAACCTTTTTCTTTAGGAAAGATAAATGTGTGAAAATCATTGGCTACCTTTTCAAGTTTAATTATAACAATAGTCAACGTTTTTTGTTTCAGGATTTGTATTGTTGAAAAATGATTTTTTTTAAGCTAATGATATGATATTAAGAATCGTCGAAGTAGTGAGATTATGTAAAAAATTGAATAATGCCAATTTCCCGCGCTCGTTGGAGTCAAGAGCCATTGACATGCACCCTTCAGTTATTCACCATGGACACAATATAACCTTCTATAGCGCGATTCAACCGCAGTCGGCACTCGTGCTGCATTTGTATGTATACCTGATACCATATTAATTGCATATCAACTTTAATCATACTGTCACGGGAACAGGCAATACCTACAACAATGATCTCTATCGAGTATCAGTTATTATCGATAAGATGTACAGAAATTGGTATCTAGGGTAACTGCTTTAATCAAGGCTTAATTTTTATCAGATGAATTAAGTCCATCAATCGAAGAAAGAAAAATTTGCTTATCAAGAACAATTGATAAAATCATTAGTTTTTAAAGGATAGTTAAGTGTGAATTTTAAGATTTTCAGTGGAGTTTTGTGAAAAAGTTTATTTAAAATGTCAATTAATCCCAGACTACTTGTACATCCCGAATCATTATCAGAAAAAGATTTAATAAATCTAATCAATAAGAGTGTAGGTGATTGAACCATAAATTTTATAACTGAAAGTTTATCTTTCCAAAGTATATATAATTTATTCTTAACTTCAATTTCAGAGGTGCAAAGAACTACCAAATAACAGAATCTACACTAAGACAGAATTAATAAAAATATATAAAAAGACAGTTTTACCTTTACCCCAAAGACAGTATAATGTAGCAAAATATTTAGGAAAGAAATTGCATGAACTCAGGGTAACACGAAAAATACCTACAGCAACAGAAAAAGAGTTGGATTTAAAAAGGTGATTACATTTAAAAATATCTGTAATATAAGAAAATAATATATTAACTTGATCAGTTTTTATACAGTTCTAATTTAGAAGATCTTTCAAATTCAGCTAATAACAACAGATTAAATCAACCTAAAAATGATGATGATGCTGTGTCAAATTTAAATGGTCTTTCTAATTCATGCACAGATAATACTCAATTTGAAAATGGATTTAAGCGCAAAATAGATGATGTTCAAGTAAAAAACATTTTATTTAAACATTACCATTTCATTCATTCATTTTTATTGAAAAAACAAAAGATACAGTAAAAATATTTTATTTCAGAACGAGACAAAAAAAAAAATCCAAAAAATTATGTGGCCATAATCTATTTTAAAGTCATTTTTGTTGTAAATAGGATATTGAGAATAGAAGGAAATTATATAGTAATCTATTATTATATGTATTAATGTACAAATCAAATTTTATCTACACACAACAATGACATTAGTAAGAAATTACTTTTCATACTGATCAGTAATTTTTTAAGATAGATTTGACTTTGAATAGATTTCTACATTAGAAGAAAAATAATGCTGGAATAAAATATGTGATGTTCAAGTATTTATTTTTTTATTAATTAAATTAAAAATATAATAGATTGTATATTGTTAATAAATCTATTCTTTAAATTCATGAAGCATTCATTTTTATTTTCAATTAAGTACAACACTTAATGAAAATAATGATTTTTATTATAATTTTTAATATAGTTAGGGTACTTTTAAAAAAATATAAACATCAAGCTATTGGTTTAAAAATATTTTGATGGTTTGTTAATTAATTGAATGTGAGAATACTTTCTAATATAATCACTGACATTCAATAAAAAAATTCAATCAAGTACAGAAGTTTGACAGTGGCAGTACAAACTACTTTTTTAAAACATAGATGACATTAACCAGTGCAGATTTCTGATCTTTGTTGTTTAAATTTGTTATTTCCTAGAAAAGAAAAAATGACTGAAAAAGAATATCTTGCTCAATTAGATTCTATCACTTTTTTTACAGGAGAATTTAGATTTTGTAAAAATTAAAATATGTACATAAAAATAACTATTTTCAATCATAAGAGAATTCACATTTATTTTGTAGTATAAAAAATCTTTTTTTATTAATACAAGAAAATTATGTTAAACACAGATCGAACATTACTTGATAAGTTCAAAAGATATTCTAATTGAGTAAGGTATGATAGATTTATTTGTTAAAATATAAGTAATTCCTAATTATCATATTGGATATTTTACATAAATTTTTAACGGTCACTAAATAATGTAAGTACTAACTTTGAACAGTAATAATACATATATTATAAATGCAATACATTTATCAACATAGCCATTTGCATTGATTCGTTCTATTACTTGAAAGACATGACTTTTACCTTATAATCAATCAACAACATTCCTAAGTTATGTAAACCTCCATCATCATATGCCAGACAGAAAATGAAAAGTTATTATCTATTGAAAACAGCATATAACATAAATAACAATCAATCACTTTTATTGCAGTTGTACTTTTGGAAAGTTAGAATTAATACCAATCTTATGTTTCATTCAATTTTAAATTGCAGGTAGAGTTCTAGTTTGAGTAACGTTATAATACATAATGTATGATTCATGACATGATCCAAATTTATGTTATATTCATTAAATAGATGATCGATTTATCGTGGATCTCTGCTTTTTTAATGAAGCATCTTAGAATAAATTATTTTACACCTCCAGTCATATCATGCAACTATTGAGCGCATTTATCATCTTTTTTTTAAGTTCATTAGCTATAGAAATTTTATGTTTCACTCTTGTAAACACGCACATACAAACATAATGTCAAAATGTTAATTATTACATTGGAGCCAGTGTTTTTCTAAGCAAAATTGAGCCTGTGTGTGCCTTAATTTATTGTGTTTTTATTCATTCATTTCCTTATTGAATGGAAATTAAAAGATACTTCTAAATTATGTATTCAATTTTGTATCGCAATATTTTGCCACAAGTTAAGCATAATAATAATTTTTATAGACATTTTTTAATATATTTTAGCATTAAACAGGTGTCTCATGATCAGTCTCTTCAATCCTTCCTAAGCGCCAAGCATTTGGATCTCCAGCAGCTGTTAACACATAATTTTTTTTTATTATTTGATCATTATTAGAAACAAATTAATAATAAATATTCATAGTTGTAAAAGTTTTCTAGGATTTTCAATTTAAAAAAATTTTTTTTTAACACTCTTTTTAACTTTTAAAAACTCATTAAGACAAAATTAATTGGAAAAATTGCCTTAGCGAAAAATTCTCTCATAATGAAGTAAAAATAATTTTCTACAAAAAATGAAGTTAACAAAATGATTTTTTTTAATCAACTATGACAGGTATTTGCTTTTACAGTTTTGATATTTTTATTCATTAACTTACCACAGTAATAGTATTTAATCCTAGGTAAACCTAAGTACAGAAAGAAAGGCACATGTAAGTAGAACTATAAAAATAGAAATTAAAATTTTTATTGAATTTCAATTGTATCTATTTGATGTTTTTAACAATGCAATAAAACACTTACTTTATTGAAAGTTTAATTTATTTTTCATGTATGTAATAAATTTATACAAAAGCCATATTATTAAGAAATAAAAAGTTTTCCATATCAATTTAAAAATGACTCATTCCAGTGTATTCAATACGAAACATCAATGACCTTAATTACAATATAATTATAATATGTTTATAAATGCTGATTTTCTTCTATACTTTTACTGAATTTTTGTAACAATAACAAAATCTAAGAAAAAAAAATTAATCGTACATACAAGTAGAGGACATTTTTATTATGCAATAATTTTTTTTTTTAAATAAAAGACATTTTTTACACTTGTAAAAAATCGACCATTGTATCAAATAAAATATCACAATCATCATTTCAACAATTCAGCATACATACTAACAAAATAAAAATGCTGCCTTTGTAGTCGAAGAAAAAAGCAAAGCTATTAAAATGCGAAATCATTTCGCTACATAATATTATTCTATATTAAGTCTCAAAAAGTTTTAAATTATTGAGTAAAGTCCCACTTTAAATCATACGACGTATAAAAAATAATAATTAAAACTGTTAATTTGAAATTCACGTTTCAATGTAAGATCACTTCATTCAAAACGTTGAGCTTGAATAGTTTTCTTTACAATTATAATTTTCTTAATTCACTGGTTAAACTTATTGTTGAAAAGACTAGATTAATACCTTTCCATGGTAAATAAATAATTATCAATAATGCGACTTAATGAGGTAAGACAAATTTTTTAATGAAAGATAAATATTTGTTAATTCCTTGACTTTTTATAAATAAAACTAGAAAACGTTTTAAAATATTTTCTATCTTATGATTTTTTTGTGTGAAAAAAACTCAAACTCTGACAATATTATTCCACTTCATATAATCGAATGAAGCTATCATTTTTCTTCCATCAGATAAATGTTTGAAAAATTTCCGCGTTGATACAAATAATAGTACGTATGTTCACAATTACGGCTAAAAACAACCAAAATATCAAGTTTAAACTGGTCAGATAATTTTTGAAATAAAAAATATAAATTTTCCATTGGAAAAACAATTATTACAACCAAATGAGCTATTACCAAGATACACGCACTGAAGGTATATTACTACGACTAGTTGCCTTCTGAAGTTCAATAGGATGATGAAGAGCGTTGCCTAGGACATCGACACTCGAATACAGTAGTGGTACTCGTTCCTCTGCGCAGAGGAAGCATGCGACATCGGTACATCAGTAGATAGCAGGTCAGTGCATGCGCGTGGATCATGGTGATGGTTGTTTGTGGTTTTGGTGTAGGACACATTTTATATGCGGAACGGGGCGGCAACAACAAATATAAAAAAAATAAACTTAAAGAGTGCAATTAACAAATAATATCATTATAAAAATAAAAAAAAATAGATTGTATCAATTAAAAATTAAAGCGGATGTAAGAAAAATGAATAATATTGAATTTGAAATTAATTATACTTAAAACTGTTTGAATTCAACAGTACAGAGACAGAAATATAATAGAGAATATTGATGCGTGCGTTACAGAGCTGTTGAAGTGACTTTGCTTTCGAAGTTTTATAAAAAATGTCTGATTATTTTTAGTGTGTATTCATGCAAAGTACATTGATTAACAATATAAAAAATGTAATTCATACCTTGCAGCTGTCGGCTTATTAACGCAGTAATACCTTGGCTATCATCAGTTTTTTTTACGACGAACATTTTGGCATCGAGTTCAGTGTCGTGGTTATTGGCAATACCACTACCAAGATTTACCACTTGGCCATTTTGTTGCTGATGACTAGCAGCCATTGTCTCGCTTACCTATAAATATGTAAAAAAATAGAATTAATAATAGGGGTGTTTGTTTGTTTGCAAACAGAAAAAATTAATAACATTGTTTTTAAAACGACAAAAAAAAATTAAAGTATGACTCTGCCACAATCGTAAAATGTTATACCTGCATAAGTTTTTTGACAACATCTCTACCAAGAATATGATCAAAAACTGCCTGTAGGAATTGATCACTTATTATGCTTAATTTCAATTTGTCACGATGCCACAGTAATACTCTAGAGTCTTCCATAGCAGTAATAGATACCTGTACTTATAAAAAATCATTAATTTTTTTATAACCATTGAAAGAAAAAAACCAAATAACCTGGAAAAATTCATCCGTTGAAACACCAAACCATTCCGGAGAATCTAAAAATTGGTGAGGAAAGACAATGTGTAAAGCTTTTCCATTTTGTGAAACGACCAATCTGAAATAATTAAATTTATTATAACGAAACATTAATTTGTAGGAATGCATAAAGATTGATTTGCAATTGACAATAGAACTAACTTTCCCGAAAGTACCAGGGAAAGTGAATCGACTTTGGTAACTTTTTCTTGAGCATATACTTCTTGATATTTAAGTTGTCTTATGAGTTTCATGCAACTTAAAACTTTTTTAAACTGATGCCGAGATACACGAAGTGGCTGAAAGACTGCTCTGTACACCTGAAAATCATACGTATCGACCATGAAAAACGATAAAAATGGCAAGGAAAAAGATTATGGACAAAAATAAGAGCACCTGACCTCTTCTATTTCTTTAGAAAATCTAACAGGCCTTAGTCTGTAGATGAGAACGCATACGTGGATCAAATTAATGAGTACGAAGAGTATATTCCAAAGGGCAGCGTCTATCCAGCAAGCGATAGTCCAGGCCCAGCCGGCCAAGAAGGCACAACCGACGAGCAGTGTGCATCGCAAATAAAGGACTCCGTGCAAACCATTCGGGGCAAGATGCGAGAGAAGAAAGAAGGCGTTGGCTAACTGGAAGTAGACGTGGTTGACGTAGATACCTTGATAAGGTTGGCAAGTAAGAGTTTCGCTGAGGAAGGTGGGAGGCACTATCGGCGAGTTGGTTTCCGTTGTTCCGGTCACCGGCACTCTAGTAGCTGTTTAAACAAATAAAACATTTAGGGAAGAGTATACGTATTTTTCTTCTTTCACACATCTCCGAGTGCTATGTACTAAAATTTCACCAACTTGGAATTCTGTTGAGGAATTCGCAAAATTTTATAGTCGATTTGACAAACTGGTACTCCAGAGACATTTTTTTTCTTACAGGTATAATTATTTTCTAATTGAAACGCGATCGCGAGAATCGATCACTTTCGGATGGTACTGAGTCAGTGTTTACATTTCCACCGAATATCGATATTGAAAAGCTGCTTTGCTAGGCTTTTGGCAAACTTACCGACTTTGCTGCCGCTAGTGACGTTATCGAACATTTCTTCGATCCGCTTGATTGCTGGCGTGACAGGTTGCTCGGAATCGGCGAGTGCTCGAACCGGTAGAGGTTTCGCCACCGATGCGGGCCTAACGGCGTCGCTTTTAACGGTGTTGGCTGCATCGCCGAGTCTACTGCTGGCCCCGATGACGAGAAGCAATAGGACGTGGCCGACGAACACGAGGGAGCCGAGCCTGACGCCTAGGTGCTCCCAGCGCATCCACATGCCCGCATATCAACTCTCTCGCGCTTACTCCAGCTTTGATTGTATGCACCTCGATCGATCGGCTGCTTTGCTGCTTTCACTTTACTTTTTTTAATTTTTCGTATTACCCTTTACGATGATGATGCCTGATTACAGAATGTCACTCGCAATTTCTGCAATAATAATACAAAAACAGTAATTAGTGCTTAAATTCTTTTCATATAGTTTATTCTCCACAAACTTGCGTATTAAAGAATTGAATACAAAAAAACTGAACTTTTTTTTCTCTTCAAATTAAACAGCACCTGTAGATTTCGGTGTTCACGAAATAGTTTAGTTTTGTGGTTACCAAATTAAAATATTCTCACAGATAACCAGGGCATATTTGTGGCGCCTGGAGTTTCATCCCCGGTCACACGACGGTCGCGCCGTCAGCTGGGCCTCCCGCCGAACGAGCGAGACCGCTGACCGCGTGACTTCGAGCGCCTGCCCTCACCATGATGTGAGGTAGAGAAGGGAACGCCGCAACGGTTCGAGCGGCGACGGCCCTTTAAAACCCCCGGAAAAGAACAGAGAAGCCCTCTCTCGATCCTCAGCTCTCCTCGAGTCCACACGTGTGGCTACGAGGACGCCACAAATTAATCTTGTCGCTCAGTACGAGCTCTCAGTAAAAGTATTTGTAATTTACGTTAAGTTTAAATAAATCGTTTAGTTCAGTTTTAAGTCCGAGGTTCGCCTATTTAAATCATTCAACCTCGACGACCCCAAGACTGAAAATATGTAGTCGGTAAAAACGAACAATTTTACGCCGCATCAATGAAAAATCATTTTTATGTCATTCTTTGTTTACGAAGGAAACAGTTTGAATTGTCAGTCTACTTTTTTCATGACATTTTTTTTTCAAAGTAAAAATTGAAAGTCCCAGCCACCAACAATTTATAAAGTCATCAATTTCAAATATGTCAAAATGGTCATGAATAAATTCAAAGGTGAGATAATCAAAGTTACTTAAAAATTATATACAAAAATTGATGATATTTTTACAATAAAAGTGAGAACTTTAAATAAAAATGTTTAAGTATTGAAACCTACTTCAAAAGTATAGAACAGAGTCCAAGCGTTAAAATGAATTTGGTATTTTAGATAAGTATGAATTTTGAGTTTATGGCATGCAGCAGGGTGAACCGGTGAGAGGCAACTTAAAAGAGCAATAGATAAATATTGTATTATTGGATATTTATTAATATTGCCATAAAGTAACCCAAGAAAATTGCTATAGTCTCTCAAAATAAAATATTCCTTGTCACTTTTCATACATTCATATCTTATCAACCTACCAAAAGTATGATTCCATATTTATTTATTTTTATGATATATTCATTTCAAATTTAAATACAGAAAATATTTTAGATGTATAGGCAAATTATCAGTTATTATTTATCAAAACTTTATAAATTGCATATTTGACTGTTACTATACACAATGTAGAGATAATACCGTTATATTTTTATGTAATATTTAATTGCACTGATGAATTAAAATAAATGGATAAAAGATTGAAGATGAGAAAAAACAAATTAATGTTGGTTACCTATCATTAGAAAAAATGTGTAATAGCAATTGATACAATTAATGGTCTATATCTTCATTTGCAACACAATGGCTACATTTTATTTTCCAATAAACAATACAGGTCACAATAATATTCTTTATGAAATATTAAACTAGGTCAATAGTTCTTATTGTAAATTCTATTTAAAGTAACTCAATAGATATGCTATGTTATTTATTTTAACTCTTTGAATACTTTGAATACAAGAAAAGTTTGATTGATATTAATATTTCACTCAGATTTGTAAAAAATAAATAAGATATATTATTTACTCTATCGTTAATACAAGCATTGATATGTATATTTACAGTATGAAATGTATTTTTATAATTTTATCGCTTGCTCAGTGTATAAATTTTACGAATTTTGCAGGTGAAATGTGCGCAGAAATGCCAGATAAAAAGCGTTTCGACAAGCTTTGGGTAAAAAAACACGAGGTTAAGTTTTATTTTCATCAGCTGTCAAATGCGACCGAAATGTTCCCTTGCGCATAATTTAAAAGTTGGTTATTGCAATTTTTGATTTGAAATAAATAAGAAATTTAGTAAAAGTGATGCGCGAAACGAACAATCGACGTAAGCCAATTTATGGCGAGACCGGACAAAAGAACGCGACTGTCGCAGACGCCAAGAAAATCGATTTTCAAAAACACGCGCAATAGTTTGCAGCTTCAGAATTGACGCGTTAAACTCTAAAATAAGTATGAATATTAAAGAGAGACGAACTAGGGTGCAAAGACAGGCAATTGCTAAAGTAAAAGTATGAATTTACTAGGACAGAACGTCAATGACTTACTACTTTCATTGGTAAGGAGCATCGGGTTTTGCAGAGTGCGAAAGACTTTTTGAAGAGCACATCTACCTGCAGTAGGCCGGAAGAAGTAGCACATAACAGTAGTTGACAAAATCGTATGCAGGCTTGCATATAGAGAGAAAAGTGCATGTGTGAGGATTCAACGACGATGACAAGGGTTCAGCACCGAAGCCGTGCATTCACGACGACGACGACGACGAGGCGAAATCGATTTTACTGCTTCATTCTATCGTCTATACATGTATCGTAGATACTTATATACGTGTAAGGTATCACAGGAATACGCACGAGATGTGCAGCACTGCACTGCACTGGTGTGACATAGCGCCGATGCTCGAGGATGAGAGCTTGGTGCGTACAAGCTAGATCCGCGCACACAAAACTTTGCTACAAGTATACTTGTATATATAGGTGACTATTGTACGATACTTGCAATAACGTTATACATCGTAGGATACGCGGCACTGCACTCGCGAGGCATAAAACTGGATACGCGCGTGTGTGGGTGTGTGGTAAAAGCAGTGCGCGCGAGGTAAGCTGGACGTGCTCGCGACACGAGTGGCGGGTGTCGACTGACGCTCGAGAGTCCCGACTTGGACGCAGCCGTTACTATGCAGTGTCGCGAGCGCACAACTCACACCATTGCACGTCTCTACGTGCGTGCAGCTACATCAGCAGCGATGACTGCAAAAACGTCGGATGCCCGAGGAGCCCGTGTAGGTGTCGATACAACCATAATAGGGATTACAAAGCCAAGAGAATTACACATAGAGCAATACCCGCAAGAGGAAGTGTCGCTGTGCTCAGCTGAGTCAGGATAGCTGCCAGCCGCGCGTTTGGCCCTTAGTATGGAAAACTCACCGTCTGTGGCGACACCATGCACGAATATGTACGTACACAATGTACACTTATATTACGGAGTCACTTGTCAGACTCTTGGCCTTATGCAATATAGGCACATGAACAGCTGTATTTGCGGCATATGCTTGATACAGTGCTGACTACGACCGATAACGACTAACAAGCGAAATATCGAAGCTTGTGACGCCACGAGCAGTTCTCGTTTTTTTTTGCAGCCTCTGTCAGGCCCATGAGGAAACTCTTTGCGTGGCTTTCTCTAATTGCCACATGATCGAGTAGCGTCAGCTTCAAACGAATATTAATACAATTATTAACAAGTTATGCTACTTTCGTGACTCTCGTAATTTAACATTTTCCATCGTCTTCCAATGAGAAATTATCGGCAATTTACAATTTCTTTCCAAGTCCTTATCTCTTTCTCCCTTCCTTCCTCCCTCTCTCTCTCTCTCTCTCTCTCTCTCTCTATTTATCAAGAACTTACGACAAATATTATTTATTACATATCGTGACTCAGGAATTTCGAATAAACATTGACAAACCAAATTTGTTACCTATACCTTACAGCCCACTTATTGACATGCAACCAATGCGATTAAAAACAGCGACGAAATCGACGCGTTGTAACTGCTTTACCAATGAGGAAAATCGAACAATTAATTGTTATAGTTCTACCTCAAGTATAGCAGAGTAGTTAGATAATCCACCTTTGTCGCGATTATTTTTAAGTATCATGAATACGCAAAGAAATAATGGTATGTGTTTTTTAATTAATGAGTTAAAAAATACATTAGTTTTATGGAAGAATTTTTTTCTTCATAAAGTTTTCATTATAACAATTCATGGTATCAAACATTCGCCTTTATCTTCCTTGAAGTAGTTGCCCTACGATGGAGAATACATAATTTATAATAAAAATATGCTCAATAATTTATCAATCGATGGAAAAAAATATAATTTTGAATGACTCACAGCGCACTTGAGCATTTTTTTCAGATGCTTCAATTCGTGCTTGCATTGCTCGATCGCCTGCTCGATGCAGCCCGCGGCAGCTCCGCCCAGTGGGCCTCCAAAAGCTTGCAGTAGTGCCTTTTTCGCTAGCTTTTCCAACTGACAGATGGAACGTGACAAATTTTTCATACTAATCGAGCACAAGGAGCAATTTAGCAAAGAAAAGGGAACTTACGGCTTTTGAAGCGAAAGATCTGTCCTCGCTTTCGTTTGAAGCCAAATCTTGCGCTCTCGTTGTGACCAAGGCCGATGCAAAAATGGCCATTCCGAAAATTATTACGTAGCGAGAAAACATGTTTCTTCACTTACAGTTTAGTCGATCTGTGAGTTTAATGTCGATTAGTTTAATTCCGAGATATCTACACGCACTATTTATGCACAGATGTAACGAGGAAAGAAAAGTTTGCCTTTTCGATTATTCACGATAGTTTGTAGATTTAATATGTTTATACAAAATTACATTATGTAGAGTTAAGTCAACACACGCGTCGACCAACTTGTGCAATACTTTATGCATCGAGATATAATTGACACATCTTTTGTATAATACTGAGCGTTAGAGTTTTCAACGGAAAAACCTTCCAATAGAATGAATTGCTTCAATAATTATTTCCACGTAAAATTCGTTATCGAAAATTACGTGGAAAAATTTTAATGTATTGTTGATGTCACAGAAACAAATATTTTACATGATCGCTAAATTTAAAAGGGAAATTATCGTATCGTAAAGCATTCAAGCTGTCTCTGCGATCGAAAATCAAACACCATAGAGTTAATTTAAAGATCTCAATCATGCATATTCATTCAATAATTGCATAGGAGTTCGAAATATAGATGGCTCGTATTTAGCAGTTATTGTTCATCTAATGCGTAAATTCATTTAATTGATAAATTGTACATTTGTGCCCGAAAACCTTCTTCCGACGGCATTATTCATGAATCTGCTATTCAATTCTTATAAACATATATTTATAACTAGTAAAAAAGTTTTAAAAATTGTTATAAAAATGTTATAAGCTGATAATCTGAATAATTTGATGGATATACTATGGAAATTAAAAAAAACGAAGAATGGATTGTGAAAAAAACTATAGCAATTACTTCTAAGCTACCTTTTAGCTAGCTTCAAATTTGTTCGAGGATAAAAATTAATTTGGCCAAAAACTATTGCTTTTAAAAATATAAATTAAAGAACGAAATGTAATATTCATTTTAAAAAACATACCAACAATCTACCTGTGACCTTAAATTAAATATCTTATTACATTTTTTAAATAAAATCATGATAGGATACGATTTTTCAATAATATCGGCATCAATCATTTCAATATTTTAATTTATTAATCTTTGTCATTTTGTAGACACAAGCAAGTAAATGAATTCTGATTAAATGGCGCATCGTCCTTTGTTGCGTTTTAAGAATTCCTCCTAAAATTAAATGAATGTTAAGTGTAAATAAATAATGGGCCATCAATTATTTTTGTGAGAAATTGAGTGTCAGGAAAAATATGCTATACTTACACCACATTTAAGGGCCGCTTTTACATTGCCAGAATGTCCTCTGCACTCGTTTGAAGCCTCCCCAAGGCATTTCCTGGCTCCTCTGACAAAGAGTCGTCCTAAGATTCGGGCCACGATCACTTGGGTTTGTTTGTCCTCTACTTCATCTTGTTGAGCCTTGGCCGATTCAAAACTTACGCTTAAAATCACCAAAAGGCACAGCGGCAACAAAAAGTAACTAGTCTTCATTATGGGACTTTGGATTGGCAACCGATCAAACGAATGATTCTGTGCCTTGCTGAAGAATTCAATGCTCTTTTATAGTTGATTTTTTCACTCATCGTTGCTTCC
>CACVKI010141351.1:0-13366 GCA_902732785.1 Trichogramma evanescens | reverse complement strand
TACGCGATTATCATTCCCAATTTTTTTAATTTTACATAAATTGCTTGGTAGCCTGGCGTTATCGACTGAGTGGGTATGCCTGACCCTTAAGGGTGTCATCTTGATAGATGAGTGTACCGTGTTGTTGTATGCTTGTAAAATTTAATGCAAAACGTCTAAGAAACGGCGTGTACGGTGATGTGTAAAGTATCGCCAAATACGTCCCTTCAGAGTTCGTATAAACTTCTCCGCGATAACAGCCTTGTGTTCCATTATCGCATTAAAATACTAGCCAGTACGCTGCCGATTAAAGGAGCCAATAACGCAGGCAAAAAGCCACCGTGTGGCACTAGAATTTTTTTCTGCGCGTCAGCCGAGCACCCGGTTGCGAGAGTTTACGCAAGACCGGGGCATGTTTACGCAGACGAGCCTTGTAGCCTTTGCTGAGTTCGATATTGCCAGCCAAAACGTTTAATGCGCATTCGCAGATCACTTTCACGAGAGATGGACTGGCTTTTTTTAGAAGCGCGGAACGCTCTTCGTTATTAAGATGATAGAGGGCCGATAAAACGATAGCGTTTTTACGACCGAACGGCGGTCTGTTGCTCGCGCTCATTACAGAGATAGCACTGGAAGCAGGTCCGCGGAGCGCGCTCCTTTTATCGTAATGATACGCGTCATCGGGAAAAATGGCCGTGCGAAAGCGACAATTATCGGGTGTAGTTTGTTTGAGATCGAGCAACAGATACCCATACGCTTGCGAGGTGAAGCCCGAGTAGGCTTCCTGTTAAAATCGCGGATCCTCGGGATACACCCGGCGAGCTAGGTGTTGAATTTGTGCGCGATCTCGTACGTTGCGAAATAAAACGATGTTGTGCAAATTGAGCGAGACGCTGCACTGCCCACGGCCTTGATGGAAAAGATTCTGCGTGATGAAAATCACGCTGAGATTGTTATGATGGCTATTTTTAGTAAATAAATCGCTCATAGGGCGCCACTCGAAGAGGACTGCCGCATGAGATCGTCGATTATGACGAGTTTGGGTCGTGGATCGTCGGCGAAATCAGACGTTTTCGGCAAGCCTTCGCGAAATTCCAACGAGGTGCTGAGCTCTCGATAGGCGGGCTGCCATTTGAAGTAATACAGTATCACGCGCTCGAATCGCATGTCACTCATTCGCGTCAAATTGTTTAAAAATTTTTTCACTAAAAAGGTCTTGCCGCATTCCGTAGGACCGGATAGTATCGAGGTCCACGGATGTATCCACGGCATCAACATATTTACGACTGTGAACGACGATGGTGAGCTTCGCGAGAGGGCCCCCGCGTCCCCGCGCCGCCGCGCCGCTATCTCGCTAGCCTTTTGGCTAGGCGCGGAGGCTAGCCTCGTGGCTGCGCCACTATCTCGCTAGCCTTTTTGGGTAGGTCCAGAGGCTAGCCTTATGGCGCTGCATAGGGCTAGCTTTAAGTTAATGGCCAAGGCTGGTCTTTTTTGCAGGTATAATATTAGAAGGTTGAATATTGTTAAAAAAAATTAAATCAGCATATAAAGAGATTGAAGCATATTTATTTATATTTTTTATTCGTTATAAAAATGTATAAGATTTTTTTTTTTACAGACATGTATTCTTATTTATAAATAAAAATTATTACAGAATTTTATTATAGTTACAATAATTATATCGACGTTATCACTACTTATAAACAAAGGGTTAGCTACGCGTCAATGATATAAATCTACGTTTTTTATAGATAGGCTTACAAATTTTGTTCTCCGTTTGCGTGACAACGTCGTGCGCGCGCGTTCGCCTAATAACGCGATTGATTAGAACAATGTTATCGAGCTCGCTGCATACCAATCATTTCACGCTTTCAAAATTAACGAGTTGACTATTTGCGTAATTTAAGCGTATTCCCTTGATTTTACAGACAACTCCCTCTTCGACGCTCGGTTTTATGTATCGGAATGCGTAAAATTTAGGACCCCCTGATACGAATGTTTTTTGATATGTGCTGGCACCGTAGGCTGCAAGTTCATCCGTTAATTGCCCAAGCATACTACCCGTCTATAATTCTTCCGTATCGTCTACTCTACTCACATAAATGATCGAATCCGTATCGTAATACAGCACACGATCGTTCATTTTTGCCAAGCTCTCGTATAATAAGAGTCGGGCTTGCGCTGTAGTGAATGTAGCTAATACAAAGCTACCAAGGTCGGTAGAGTCCGATGGCCTCGTCGCGATAATGGAAATTTACATAGAGAGTATATTCATTTACGGGCAATATACCATCGACGATTATCGTGCTACTACATAGAGGCTCCATCAGTGTTTTGAAATCTTTTATTATACGCGTTTGGCAAAGATCTGTTTTTTGCGCAGTTTTCCCCCAAAGAGTATTACAGCAAAGTTTAGCTACATAGCGTCTCCCTGGATTAAATAATATCTCATCCCGATTCAATTGTACCCCTTCATGAGTCTCGAGCTCGCGTATATATACTTTTCCGATTTCGTCATATTATCGGAAGGAAAACCCAAAGCCATGGCTTTTTCCTGATAAAATGCATTCATATATTCGGCAAATATTCCACCCTCGTTCCTATCCTGCATATACTGCGTGGTTTCATATTTCCAAATCTCGAAAACATCTAGAACTTTGTATCCAAGCTGCATAGCTTTTTGAAGTTCAACGGAAACCCATACACCGCGAAAAAATCGCTCTTCTTCGTTCTCGTGATCGCAAGCGTTCTGATTTTCTGTTACGGCGCAACTTCGACAAAGCGCGAAAATCAATCGGCCGATCATTCTAATCCGTAAAACGAGGTGAAAAAAATTCTGCGGTGGTAAGATATCACACGCTATTAAAACATCGACTTTATTCACATCTAGCTCGTCACCTAATAACTGTTTACACTCTTCGGAGCCCACATAGAGTTCGGGGTGAGCTATTAGAAATTTCCCCCGCTTACAGATAAACGTATAGAGGCTATTAAAATCAACGTATTTAATTTTTTCGCGCTCGTTACATTCGTACATTTTCACAATATTACCAGTACGACCACCGAAAAAAGCATCGCGACGATCTATGGGTTTTCTAAAGATGAGATCATCCAAATTACTTATGAAATTTTTCATTTTGGAATTAGTTTTTAAATACGAATCAAAGGTGCATTCCCAAATTTCGATAAGCATATAATTCGACCGTCTAATTTTTTGACTGATACGTATAGTTCGCTCTTAACGATCATTCATACTATCTCGTTCATTTAATAAATCACCCCTACTCGTTTTGAAACAAGACAGACAACCGCGCCACCAACACCCTTGAAATTGTAAAACCACCCCTTTATGATTTTCACCCGGTCGGGGTTCTGCGAATCCGTCAACCAATATTCCTTCCGGCAATCTATGTTCGCGACACCGATTCGCGTGTTTGATCCGTCTTTTTAATGAACTCTCCATCCAATAAAGACATTGAATGGCTTTTACCGATTGCTTATCACCACGACGGTATCCGCCTAGCGGATCGAATCAAGATGCAATAGTCACACATTGCAAAAAAGGATCAACGTTATACTTTAAAAAAATTTTTCGAAAAGTCATACAAGCCTGTCGCAATATGTCAACATCCTGTCTACAATATTTTTCTAACTCTTTCTGAAAATCCAATATCACACCGTTATCTACCTGTTCCTTATGCCACTTTAAAAAAATTTCGCGATCGTTCGGATTCATCGCATCTACACCGTACATGCGCGGTAGAGGACCGATATAATTTTTATTGCAATTTTTATTAAAAAAATTCGGAAAATCATCTTTCGCTATATGCCCCAGACCAAACGTTTTTGGTAAATTTTTGAGAGGCATATGGAAATAATTTAGACTATCGATGAATTTAATATTGGCTAGTTTTATCAAAATAATTTTTGTACCTCTCAAACTAATTTCCGGAGTTTCGCGATCGATAAATTTTTCAACTAGAAATTTTAAGATAAACTGTGAATCGAACGAAGAGCTATTATGTCCTATTAAAATTATTTGTTTGAAATTGATACGATGGTCCGTGGCCAAATTAATCAAATTTTGAACAGGATTATCGCGAAAAATATGTTTGCGAACTCCGCACGAGGAGCAGATTTCACAAATATCCTCAATATCGACGCAGGTATTACAAGTCTGTTGAACGACGCATAAATTTACGATATGAATATTTTTATCTTCATCGACGATCATATTTGTATCCTGCTGTGTTTCGAAATCGTAGAATAAAAATAAAACACGGTTGAAATTTTTTGGAGGTTTCAAGGGTTGTGTAAAACATAAATGACCAAAGGGTTTAAAAACATCGCAAATTCTACAAAAAAATGACCACATTTATGCGTTGTCGTACGCACGATTCTATGGCATAATTTACAAAACTTTGTAGTGTTGCAAACATTCAAAGTACCGTCGTACGAACCAGGGCATATGTGATTACGGTAGTATTCGGGACCGTAAAAACCGCGTAAATACGTATTGCAAGTTATCATTTCGAGTTGTTCATCGCAGCCAGGGCTTTTTTACAGCACTGACATTCGTGAATGCAACGATGATTTTGCTGACTCCAATAGCTTCTATTGCACAGTATACAATATTTGCTCGTACCGGCAGCACCCGTCAAATTGAGAATAGGCTGAAAATGGCGATCATCTTCATAATACATGATCCTTAAAAAATATTTAACCGTACCCTTTAAATTTCTCACATAATTTTCGCCATCAAAGATAGGTGCTACGCCGCGCCCAAAATCTTTGAACGGGTATATAACTATAGCCGTATCTTTTTTCGCAAAATAATTTTGAAATTCTTCCATTTCGCGAAAACCACACCCGTCTCCGGGTATAACGACACCTGCCTGATCAATTAATTGGGCTGTAAACTCGCGTTGATAAAGGCCCGCTGGGTTTCGAATCCTATTCTAATTATCATGCAACTAGCCCGAGCATTGCTCACCTCTCACGGCATAGGCGAACGAGCACACAAAGATTACGAACGGTACCGGATTATGAACGGTAAACAAAGATTATCGTCGTTCCGTATTGTTAAAATAGATTTTTTGTTAATATCCTTACACGTTAATCTTACACGCCCCCGACCGTCCAAATTTTTCACTATATCGCAAGATACCATAAGTATATTTTCTGTCGAAAAATTTTCATTACTCTGAGCTGCATTGAAGAAGACTTACCATAAATCTTCTGCTGTAAAATCTCGAACAGGTCAAAACGATAGCCATAAGGATCCGTTGGTCAATAAATCCGAAGTAATTGTTACACCTATATAGTCATTTGGACTACCTAGGCTCGCTAAATAAGTGTGTAATTCTTCGAAGGTATCCTCCATGTGGGCCAGCCAATTGACTGTTGGGGGGGGGGAGAGGCTGGGCGAAACGGATAGTTATCTGCATACCACGTAATCGAAATTGTCGATAGTATCGATCCTCTTCCCTAACGATTACAAAACGCTGGGGTATTGATCTTCCTCTACCCATCTGTAAAGCTTAAATTTTATTACTTTCATATAAAAAATAATCAAAATATAATATTAATATTTTATATTTCTTACCTAAATGAGATAGATTTCCGAAAATATCTGCTGATTCATTCGCTTCAGCAACGAGATTAGAATTGCGTCTTATGTAAGGTCCAGTCCTCGAAGACGTTCGCGCATCTAAAATAACAATAATATATTTTAAATTGATTATATACAGAGATAAAAAAAAAGTAATAAAGAATATTTAAGGCTAGTAAAAATTAAAAATATATCGCTACCTGCAACTCGAAGGGGTTTAATCTTTGCAGTCTTCAGCATAACATCCGATAAAATACGCGGACGTTGCGGTGCTACCCGTCTATACGGGCCAAAAAAAGGATCTATAGGTTTAGCCTGTCTAGGAATATCTCCTGCCTCCTCTTCATCGGAATCCAATATAACCACTGAAAAATAAATTTAACTCATAAATAATTATAATACATTTTTAAAAGTAATAGAGACTTACATGGAATATTTTCATGAGAAGATACACTACTTGATGATACTTGCTGGTATTCCTGGTTGCAATCATCATTCCTATCTTGAATTTCATTTGCGGAACTCGTCAACGGAATTTCGGAATTAATATTTTCCTCCAGCATATACATATTTCCCTCCTCATCGACACTCCATTCTTGCGCTTCTTCAACGACGCTCATTGATCCGTCTTGCCGTTCATTTTCATGATTTGAAGGGTTATTTTCTACTATAAAATTTAAATAAAAAATATGAATATATTTACTATATAGACTTTTTATTTATTTATTTTTAAATATATAATTATTTACCACTGGTACTTGGAAATACCAGATTAAAGCTTGAAGCAATTTGCTGTTCGACATAGTCCATAGCATCTGATATCACGATCTATCACGATCATCATCGTGCATCATTTCAGCTAATGCAGCAATGGCATCGATAGGCTGTTGCACTATAATATTTGTAATTTTACGATAATTTTCATAATTTACAATAATGAAAATCGAATTTAATTTAACACGATTTCAGCCATGGAATATATTCAACACGATACTTTTAAACAGCATTTACATACTATCTACTTCGGATTGAAAATTAAAGTCTATATTACTTACATTTAATCTGCTTAAAACCCTTCATCAGCTCAGCTAATAATTCAATTTTACAATGTTACAATTGTGCAATGAGCGTCTCACCAACTAATTCAAGCACTTAATTATTATTGAACATTCCTTTTTTGAACATATTAGCGATAACACGCGCACTCACTCTTTCAACTATAAACATCACTTTTTTATAGCCGCTTCACGGATTGCAAATATTAAATTATTCAAACAATTGTTATAAAAGGTACAGCGAAATCTAGGCTCATAAAATTGGGCAAATTTGAGCATTCGCCTGAGTAGATCTAATAATTCTTCTTTTGATAACATTTTTACACACGATACGATCTATACGGTTTAAGAGGTAGATAGCAACTAATAAGCGTTAAGAATCTGGAGTTTATATAGTATTGTATATGTCCAGATTTTGCACTTTAGTACGTCTTTCCTTTTATGTGAATAAGATAAACAATATTCTTTAGACAAAAGCAAGATCATTTCATTTATATACAAACATATCAAGAATTTCTCATACTCTTGAAACCAGCGCTTGTTCAGCTTTTCTGGTCTGTTATAACTAGATATGTAAGACGTAATATATTAATGTAACAGAATACGATCTGCATCTTGGATACTTTGTAGCTAAGAATTATAAAGTGGCACATTTCTACGATCTTTTCATAAGAGGGGATAAAGAAGCTTCATCCTTTTTTCAATTGCTCATTAGTAAATTTCACCTCTGATACATTATCTATATGTATTCAAATTCCGTTTGTGAGTGTCGTGTTCGTCCGAACCGTAGTGAAAAAAATAGTGTTACAACTACCCAAAAACAAAAAAAGTGAACAGTGAATTTTTTCTTCAAATATATTAATTTTATTTCAAAAGATGGCAGGATCGGCAAAAAACAATGTAAGTGAAATTTAATTTTATTAAAAAAATTTCTATTTGTCATTTTTACCTTGCCTAATAATTTTGATTCTATTCTCTCACGCTCTCTCTCTCTCTCTCTCTCTCTCTGAAAGTATGAGCAAACGTGTTTTTGTGGTGTTCCGTTTATAGTGCTCGTTTTAGTTGTTTTTTCCACTCCTTCGAGCGTTTTGATATTTCAGGCGGATGAGGCACCCAGTGGCATCTGCATTACGTGAGTTCTCCGGCTTGGACTCACCCTCTGAGCAAGGGTTTACCTTGTTTTGCCTTTAAAAATTCTGTCGAGGTTAGAATTCTCGAAACATCAGAAGAAAATTTCTTTCGTGGACCATCTCCCTCCCCTCTACTTATACTGGCTAATCTGCGCTGGACCTGACTTTTGCTCTCTGAACCGATCATAATATTGTGACACCAAGTTCAACATCTCTCTACTCGATCTACACAGGCGTAGTAGGAAGTGGTAAGCCTTCTCCTGTATTGTTTGTTCTGCTCATTTCTCGTCGCGATCGCGTTCTTTCAAACCCCACTACTTTTGCCTTTCACTCGTATCTCTCATCATTATCCTTACCTTCATCTCCAACACTGTTCCCGCTATCGTCGTATAGTAGCGCAGAGAAACCGCTGAATTGCTCATCTCTTCTATTTGCCGTTGTATGACGATCTTGCCGACTGAGCATTACAGGCTTTTGAAAAAATGCTGGTCCGTCCGTAAACAGCACCGGCTGCCGAATCCGATTGTACGCAACATGCGCATCTTCATGCGTCGCGCCGGTAGCAGGGAGCTCACTGAGATCGACACCGAAGCCGCTCTAAACGCTTATGCTGCAACTCTACAGCAATCTGTCTCTCTCGCTGCTACACCTTCAACGAATTTTAAGCTTCTCGAAGCGCATTCAAATAAACACAACTTTCACATAATTGCTGTCACAGAAACTTTTTTGCAATCCGATCATGATACAAATGTCTACAATCTTTCAAACCTCAACTTATACCATCATGATCGCACTGGACGGGAGGGTGGATGCCTGGGACTATATGTTCGTGAAGATTTTGCTGTAATGCAGCTTGTTACCTCTGAATCCGAATACTCCAACACACCTGCGTTTGCTATATACGTCGTCTCTCGTGGCACGACCAGATTGCTGGTCGCGGTTGTCTATCGCCGACCCACTGCTGCCTACCCTCATCTTTTTCTTGACACGTTATCTGAGCTCCTGCCCCACTACAATGAATTCACTGTAGGGGGGCTGATGGTACATAGATCACTTTTCCGTTTTGTCCGGGCGAAATAAAAAAAATTTTTTTTTGCTTCCAGTCTAATACATATGGGTCAAAATAATACTTTTTTAAATTTGCGTCCGCACGTATGTTACCGATCTTGACGCGCATTTGATATGTTATAGTACATGATAAAAAAGTGCCAAAACCAACATTTTAGACCCCCACCTACCCCCCACTTCCGGTATAAACGTCCATTTTCTATCTATATTTTTTCTGAAGGCCTGAAACAATTAAAAAATCTTAAAAAATTCACAAAAATACTTTTTAACAATCTGAACAATCTTGAATTTTTTAGATTTTTGAGTGCTTCAGGCCTTCAGAAAAAATCATTGAAAATTTTGAAAATTTATATACAGCGTTAAGATGCAATAACCTTTTCGAAAATTTGTTCTCTTTTTTATTTCATTGAAAAAAGTAACCTCAAATGTTTTCAAATTTTTTCAGAGATGTGAACGCACCTTTTGAAGCCAAAAACCCCTTTTTTGACGAAAATAATTTTTTTTAGGGCGATACAGAACCTTGGAAAATCTGTAAAAAAATTTTTCTTGTTTTTTTTTTATCAAAAAGCATGACCTCAAATTTTTTCAGATTTTTTAATTGCAGGCGATAGTTTATAGAGTCGAAAAATGCTATTTTTAACAAAAAACGGTTCCTAGAAACCGATGATTCCGGTAAAAAAATTTGAAAATATTTTTTTTGAATTTCTTGTCAAATTTTCATAAAATTTGACTGTTTTAAATTGCCGATTGAAGCCTCCTAGCTCAATTTAGAGCATCAAAATAGATTTATCATTCTTTAATGTCTTCAGAAACGTCTTCAGAATTTTGCATTAATCTATTTTGATGCTCTAGATTGAGCTATGAGGCTTCAATCGGAAACTTGAAACAGTCAAATTTTATGAAAATTTGACAGGGAATTCAAAAAAAATATTTTCAAATTTTTTTACCGGAACCATCAGGTTCTAAGAACCGTTTTTTGTTAAAAATTGCATTTTTGGACTCTATAAACTATCACCTTCAATTAAAAAATCTGAAAAAATTTGAGGTTATGCTTTCAGATAAAAGAAAAAGAAAAATTTTTTTACAGATTTTTCAAGGCTCCGTATCGCCCTAAAAAAATTACATAGTTTTTCTATTGTGGTACTATAAATATAATAAGATATTAAGGGTTAACAGGGGGCTTCATTATTTTTTATTTTTCAATTACAGTACTAGGCTGTATAAGCGGAAAAAAATGAATACCAAATTCTAGAAAATTGTACACACGAGTAGCTGAACGAGAGGCCTTAGTACTGTAATTGAAAAATGAAAAATAACTAAGCCTCCTGTTAGCCCTTAAAAGAACTTGAAAAAGAAATGCATACACACTTCTTATTAATATAACTTCTATAGTATATCTGTGATTGCTCTTGTATAATCAATGAATAGCTCAAGTGGTAGGGGAGCTGGACTTGTAGCCGATAGAACACCGGTTCAAGCCAAGGTCTCGGGAAACTTATTCACTTTCCTAAAGTTTACAAGTAAATATATCTTATATAAATCTTAAAAATAATCTAAATTATGGAGTGAATAATTTCGAAAATCACTGGCAATTCTCAATTAAAAAAAAAAAATCAGCTGACGATTTTTTTTCATTCAAAATCCACGATGATTTCACCACAAAAAACCTCGTTTTCACGAGGATTTCTGTTGAAAGTCGCGAGGATTGATTAAAATACAACGAGGGTTTTCGCGGATCTGGAAAGTTGAGGAAAAATCCTATTGAAAAATTCAATAAACAAAAAAATTTTTTTTTTAGATTTTAGGTACTTTTCCCCCCTTGAAAGATCAGATAAACTGATCAGATACTTCAAGTAAACAACATGTTTCTCCAGAAGAAGTGAATCAAACAGCACTGATTTCATCAAAACAAAGAATTGAAGTTAGCTTTGATAAGATTTTATGTGTCACAATAAATGGAAACCCTTCTGATCTATTTAAGGAAGAACGATGGCGAATAATATTTAAGTCTGAACTATTACATTCTATCAAAAGCAGTATTACAGTGCAGATTTACAGTGCTTAGATACGAAATATATGAAATGCTTCGAAGATATCGGTCAATATTTTTTGAAATATTTGTTAAAATTATTTAAAACTTTTTCTCAAATCCATGTAATTTTCGATCGCTAGCGATGCTTTAAAGCGATTGCTTTAAAGCGCAGAGTCGATCTATTCTAGATTGCGATAAAGTTATGTCCACAGATGCGAATAAGCATGCTTTAAACTTATTTCCATGAGATTATATTGAAAACAATATAGAAGTTCCTGCACTACTCCTAAAAAATTATATTAAGCTGGAGGATATGAAAATCGTCTCGTGACCAAAGAAATTGCTCATTCAATCAGTCGAGAGATCACAAATTTATTTTCAAACTGACCATACTGAAGCTAATACACGCCTCATTGCTACGTTATGTTACATTTTTTCTCAATATTTAAATAATCAAAATCTAACATTAGTAGTCAAGCCACCTGATACCAATGTGAAAATTCTTTTATTAGCTCATTACAGTAAAATAAGTCCAAGATATTAAATATGGTTTCAAACGAGTAAAAAATGTCCTAAAACCGATATACGATGCTTTATTCCAATACACACAATTTATGAAGAGCTGCGATGCAGGATTTGCTTAGCATTAACGATAACTCACGCATTGACTGGATGTTATACGACGTCATCTTTGTTTAATAAAGGCAAAAAAACAGCTTTTAATTTCGCATGGAAAGCAAATAAAGAACTTTTGAACCAGATGTGTAATATTGAAAATGGGATAACATTTGAAATCATTAAAGTGTGGACAAAATGTGTGATTAAATTATATGATTCTAAAAATGAACTCGAAGATGATATCAACACGACTAGAATACTGGCTAAAAATAAATACAGTTTCATTGATAAATTACCTCCATCCTGGCCAGCGTTTTATCAACATTTAAAATGTTGTTACTGGCAGGTTCATGTATGGTATCATGCACACCTATGTATTTTCAAAGAGCTCAATTCGATTAATTTTGGCTAGAAAAACGGAAAATAATAATAATAATGAACTTTTGCCAATATTTTTTGAAGGATCGACCTGTTTGGAACAGCTTCAGTAATACTTTTGCAATTGCAAAGCAAAAATAATATCTTGCGATAGCGATATTTGCTCATGTTATAACGCTAATGGGTTTGGAGGGCCCTGCAAATCTCCTCCCTCGTTGTGACCTCGTCGAGATCTTTAATCTCGATCGCGGTCACTGGGGTACGAGTAGTTGCCCAACCCAGCTCCCCAATAGCGCTGTCCAGCTTCCAGCTGAGCTGGCCAGGACTGGCGCAGGTCTTGTCGAGCTGCAGCAGCAGTTCTCCGCTAGTACTGCGTCGGACCTTGTTGACACCACTAACAGAGTCCTGCAGCGTCGGCTCCGATCTCAGGAGCTTCAAGATTTCCGCAGAGGATGTAGGATTCTTCGCCTTGACAACCACTACGCCAGGGCGAGAGTGCCCAGTCGTTTTAACTTTGGCCTTTGGGTCGGGAGCCTTGGCCTTTGCGGGGGTCTCTTTCTTACCCCACCTCTTCTGCTGGACCTGCTGCCAGTCGACAGTACCACCATTGTCTGGCTTAGGGTCCTTTACATCATCTTTCTCCCCGCCCTCTTGTTCTTCGCAGCAGATGGTGGGGGGGATATTACTGCTCTACGGCGTTGTCGTCGGATCCATTTTAGGCTTCTTCTTTATCTAAGGTCTAGACAATATTTGCACCTCCTTTGCCACTGTGTTCTGACGGGGGAGATGCTCCAATACGTCCAGCGCCGTGCAGCAGCTCTGGAGGATAAGAAGCGCTTTCGTCGGTCAATTCTTTATTGGCTTATTATGGACTTTATTTCTCGGCATTGCGAATTCGTTTATTTCGTTGATCTCATCACCGAGTTAGGTGTTCCTCAAGGCTCAGCTTCCTTGCAGTCCTCTCGGTGCTGGGGAGGTCTCATCCCTGACGACTTCTATAGCTCGGTCTTCGAGCTCTTTTTTGGTTTTTTATTTGCAAATCAATCCATCCTTCGATTTTTGTGTTCATCCAGGTACGCGCCCCGAACCACAGGGTCCCTTCGTCTATGGAGGCAGCGGGCATGGCTCCAAAACATGACTAAAAGCGGTATCAGACTGGGGACAATATACTTGGGTAAAGCACGCCGAACTGCACTAGCTCACTTCTGCTCTTGAGCGNNNCCCCCTAACCAATGTACGGTAGTGCACTCTCTGGAGAGTTGCTAACATCCGGGTCAGATATGCCTTGGTTTTTTAGATCGAGCTCCGAGCTTGGGACCTGCGTAGCAGGGTAAATGCAGGAAAATGGAAACCAAAACCGACACCCACGTAGCCTAGCTCGGATATTATTTAAAACATTGATCTGTAAACCAGAGCAGTAACCCACCTAGCCCAGCTGGCTTATATTTTTTTAAACACTTAAACTGCAAACCAAAGAATTAACCCACGTACTTAG
>CACVKI010141349.1:0-17947 GCA_902732785.1 Trichogramma evanescens | reverse complement strand
GAAAAAATTTTCGAAAAGGTTATTGCATCCTAACGCCGTATATGAATTTTCAAAATTTTCAATGATTTTTTCTGAAGGCCTGAAGCACTCGAAAATTCTGAAAAATTCAAGATTGTTTGGATTGTTGAAAAGTATTTTTGTGAATTTTTTCAAGTTTTTTAATTGCTTCAGGCCTTCAGAAAAAATATAGATAGAAAATGGACGTTCATACCGGAAGTGGGGGGTAGGAGGGGGGAGGGGGTCCAAAATATTGGTTTTGGCACTTTTGTATCATGTACTATAACATACCAAAAGCGCGTCAAGATCGGTGACATACGTGCGGACGAAAATTTAAAAAAGTATTATTTTGAACCATATATATTGTGTCGAGTGCGTCACGCCGTCATAGTTTACTATTTCTCTATTTCAAATTCATATAGTAATGCCCAAGAAATTTATCATGTTTTCCAAGACTATTCACCAACTATAGCGAAAATATACATACGATTCAATCTCAGGTAACTTTTTTGGTTGGCGATCTGCGTGAGGACGATGAATCCTACAATACTCTGAGCTTGATTTACTTTCTGATCGTTCTTCGTAACGGTCACTGTTACAGTATTTCGTGTTTCAGTTGACTTTTTTGCAACGTAACATCTAAACAATTTTGAATTTTCTCATGTTTTTCGTTTCAAAAAATTCGAGAGTACTTAAGTTTTTTTAAATTTCTCATTATAGTTGTAATATAAAATGAAAATACATTCCACATTGCATGATTTTGAGCAACCACATAAATTTTATGTCTGTGCAGATTTCTTGAATTAATTTTCGCAATAACCAGTTGACGTTTTTTAACCGTTCGAAATCGAGTCTTTCTTAAATGCGGGATAAATATTATGGGGATCGATTCACAAGGTATTGCGAGGCAGCTAAAAAAATAAGGTCGCGCCCGTATTTGCATCCTTTATACGACGGCGACAAGACAATCCATCAAACTCGCACAGTTCCGAGGAAAATTGATTTTTAACTCTTTACGTCTCCGACGATGACAACGACGACGACAACGTTATTTTCAATTTGGCCTCGAGGCCTCAGGCGCGAGCTGCAATTGTGGATAAAGTCAAGCTCTCGATCGTCCCCAATATATATTAAATGTATACACAAGAGTGAAATATTTTTCTACGTGTGTAGACGATGAAAAAGCCATGAAACGCGGCCGTGTCGAGCGTGATTGATACCAGAGCAGCGAATATGGAGCTATTAATATTACTCCGCGAGCCGGGTTCACTGGCCTGCTGTTTAGAATGTTACAAGTATATAAACTAGACTGTACAAGTGTTTGCGTTAGTGTACGCGCGAGTTAAGCTACATTTTAAAAGGCAGAAATCGATATAAGTGCTCTAACTTGTTGAATATATATTACACCTCGCAGTGTATAGAGTGAGCGGCAAACTTATTCAATTATTTTTTCATGTTAGCTTGTGAAAGAGAAGCGCACGTGGCAAATATTTATTCCGATTGCTGTATACATCTACTTCTTTTTACAATATATAGAGTTGCATAGAATTCGAAAATCGATTAATCGGGCTTTGTCATTTATGACTTGCAGAAACGAACTTCGCAGCGGCCAGGAAGAAGAAGCGATTTATATACCGTATCAGGTCTGTAGAGAAGCACAGCCGGCAAAATTACTGGCCGGGGAACTGGTGCAGCTTGCGGCAAAGTTTGCGGGGCTGCCGGATCATCCGCCAACATTTCTTTCAACAGCTTCCGACAGTCCTTCACGACCAATGTTAATTTCTTGAAACGAAGGTAAGGACTTTTCATAGCTGCCCCGCTGCAACTATTATCGTGTTGTACTCCCTTTTCCATTATTGTAAACCAATTATTGTTATAGAATATACAACCTTACTTATTTATGGTTACTATCTATGCGACGAAGTAATGTTACGCGCTCATTTGTGCACGGTTATTATAATGGCTCTACATTGTTCAATGTTACTTTATAATGTACTTTATTATATACTTTTACGATTATAAAAGGTAGAATACCAGCTGTAAATTACTTTATTAACTATAATTAAATTATACAGAGAAATTTTCAGAAAAATCGATTTCTATAGATTCATTATAATACAATTTTTTATCATCTCCGAATAAAAAGTTGAATAGCGTATTCTCCTTTCAATTGTTTTTCAATCTAAATAAATTATGCTGTCTTACTTTACTTTTTGACATTCTCTTTTCAAAATTAAGTGTGGCGGATACTATATGTGTATGCCTGTATTTATTAAAAGTTAGGGATAACTTGGAGATTTAATATTTAGCATGTCTTTATTAATGATTCAAAAAATCAAGTACATTTTTTTTTATACCAACCATTCAAAAGTGTATGTCTCATGGGTCATTACAGTTCAAATGATTCGTTCTCAAGTTACAATACGTCATCTCATTTTTATAGAATGTGAAATATCAAAAATTCAAAACAAAAATGTGCAACTTGCAATCATCGTATTTTAAGTAAAAATGGGGTCTTAAAGATATGCTCAAAAGCATTTCTAATGTGTGGTTTTAGAAACTTTGAGAAAAAATTTATGGGAGTAATTTTATCTAAAATACATGTTTTGAAAAATAGTATATTTTGTAACTAGTGCGCGAAGCATCGACTAATCCAGAAATTGTTTTTACCCGAGCGTAGCGAGAAAGTAGGGTTTTCTGACGATTTAAGGTTAGAAAACCCGTGTTTCGCGCACGCAGTGTTAAAATAGTAATTTACGTTCGATTTTCCAAGTTGAAATTGTTTGAGATATTATTTTCATATTATAAAAAATGTTTTTCAAATAAAAATGTCCGATAGTCCGATAGTTTCGATTTTTTCCTGGAACTTTCATTTCCGCCGAGGAGCATTTGCACTATAAACTGTTTTCAATAAAGGGGGAATGGATCGAGGCGGGTTACTTTTGATGCGATCTTTTTCATCGGACGCTAATTTACTTATTAAACCTCAATTTTCATTTTGTCCATCGCAATTTTAGCATGAGAGTATTTTTCCAATGCTTTCTATCAACCATCTACTTTTCTTTCTCTAGACTAAGACGTTGATAAAATTCAACGTCCTTATTTGAAATTTCTTTATATATGCAAAAATTGGCATTGTTTTTTGAATTTTCTGTACGTAAAAAGTTTTTTCCCCAAAATCGCATTAGCTCAAGCAGTGAAAAGCGCATTGTTCTCAAAACTTGAACTTTAATCTTATTGCGCAACGCGTTACTCATTCGAAAAATTCTCATTTCCGCCTAGCGATTCTCTTGTAAAAGTCAAAAGTAGCTTAGTGTCTCGAATGAAGGAAAAGCTTGGTTGATGCGCAAGCCAGGCTTGATTTGCCCCGAGAATTCCGTGGCAATGGCAGAGATCGCGACATTCGAGGGTAATTTCGCGTATAATTGAGTACTCAGTTGAACTTTCAACTTGATTCGGCCGAGGCATTTGCCACAGGAACTGTTAAGGAGATTGCGCGAAACGTGTTTTAACTCGGGACGAGTATCAGTCCTATGACGATCGGTCAAATGAAAAATTGCCAACAATGCGAGATCTAATTAACGTGCCGAAGTAATTTGCGATAGCGATTATCATGCCGCGGAATTCTGCATGAGCATTAAATGTTATGCGAACTTTTATCCAGGGATCTATCCTGCTATTGCATGTCAAAAAGTGTTTCACTTCTTCTCGACTAAATAATTCTCAATGTTGCTTACTTTGCACTATCGCACAGTCAACACAACTACTTTATAAATTTTTACGTGCCTATACACCATTCTTATACAACATGATTATTTTCAAAAGAAAAAAAAACATTTCAAGGCGGCAACAAATGAGACTTATAATATGATGATACAGATCCGCGTATTTCGTTGAAGCAGTGGCGCGTAAAACTTGAAAAATTGCGCCGTATGCTCAAGACAAAATGTGTGAAGGAAAAAACGGAAAAAAAGTAGAGGAAAAATGTCTCGTTATAGTCATCGTCGTCGCATAGATGTACGTGTGTATCACGCTTCATCCTTCGCGAGCACAATAATAAAAGGAGAGAGAAAAAGTGATGTTGCACTTCTCGAGTCTCCGAGCGGGTAATCATCAATTTTCTCGAAGCGAAAGTCGAGACGATCCCTTTTTCTCTCCTCCTTTTTTAAATCGCATTGGAAATTTTTATTAGAAACGACGCACTGTAGAGTCCTGTAAAAGTCCTGTAAACAATCTCGCAATATTTTTTCTCGCGCAGTAATAAAGCACATTCCATGCGATCGATTAAAAGTCAAAAATGCTTGTGAGCTAAAACTAAATTGGCCATTAGAGTCGCGACTATTCGTTTATTACTGTCTTTAGGGCGTGTAATTCGATGCTATGATAGCAATAACATGGCCAGAAACAGGAAGGATATCGTCTCGGTGTGTCCTTGCTCGTATACGGGTACACAGTCACTGGTCGCTTAAATTTTAGGTGCGAGCAACAATGTAGCGGCCAAGCAGAATAGACACGCGATGCTTTCGAAATGCGCATAAACTTTAAGCACGCGTAGTTTGACTCGAAATTGATTGTGGCTCTTGTGGCCCGACAACAATTGCATGCGTATGGCCATTCGCCTTGTGGCAGTCGTCATTCGGGGGCAGCGTCACCTTATAAACGGACCCACAATGGATAACGATAAAAGGTTAGCACGGGCGCAATTTTACATTTTATTTCGCATCTAAAATATTCACGAGTTCAGAGGCGTACGAGCGAATTTATGAAGATATTCTGTGTTTGAATGCTAATGATATCTCACGAAAGAGAAGCTGAATCTATGCGAGCGCACCGGAATCATCCACACAATCATTCGAAAAAACAAACAAGACTTGTCTTCATAGCGCGCAAGAGTGCACTTTCAAGCGCATGAGCCAATTTCATGTTCAGTGGTAATTATGTAGGTATATGTATGCGCGTATTCGTTCGCACATTGTGTAGAGCGCGAGGAATCGAATGTCCTCGAGCTCGTCCACAACACAGATAATGTGTCGACGATGAGCGCAATTACAAGCCGCAGCTAGCTGGCGAAGAGAAGCGATCTTTTTTATAAACGCGAAGGAACAGCTTGAGCTTGTCTTCCAGGTTCTCGTCAGGGGACCTAAGCTCGGAATTCGACGATGAGCCGAACGCGAGCACGGGGCTGGCCTCCGTGGGCCCCAAGGACCCGAACTACCAGGGCCTAGCCGAGCGGCCGCTCCAGACCCAGCCACAGCCGATGGTGCCGCCGCAGCAGCCGGTGCCGGGGGCTCCGCCTCCGGGGGGAGGTGGTCCCGGCGGTCCGCCCGGCAGCGGCGACCTCAGCCTGAACCTCAGGCCCGGCTCGAGGACGACGAGCGCGCCATCCTCGCCCGCCAAGACCAGGGAGAGCTTGCTGCAGAGGGTTCAGAGTCTGACGGGCGCCGCGCGCGATCAGGTACGCTTATATTTCTTCGCTTTATCTCTTTTGCAGCTCTTAGCAGATTGACTTATCCATTCGTTTATCCGCGAACGCCTTCTCGACTTGCATTCGGGTCCGACTTAATACAGCTTAATCGAATCGGCTATTCACGAGAGACGCGCGCCACCTGCCTAATCTCATTTCCTTCGCGCCTTCTGGATAAAAGAAGTTATTAAAAGCTACACGATATAGTAGCGAGTAGCAGATATAATATATTTACAGGCTTAACTTTTTCAGAATAACGCGCGACAAAAGATTAAGCCAAGTTTGCCGCCGCGCCAAGGCAAGAAATGGCCTCATTGAAGCGAGTTTCACGATATGCAGTTGCGCAAAACTGAGATAATTGCCTTGGACCTTGAATCCGAGAGAGGGAGAGCTCGAGGAGATCATTTAATTTCAGTTTATCAGCTGCTGCTGCTGCCTACGCTGAGCCCGGTCTCTATTGCTCGCGGCTCTCTTTTCTTCGCTTTGGCTTCGTTCTAGCTCGAATCTCGGCTTTGTTTGTTCATTTCAAATGCGGCAAATTGATACAATAGTACGATAATGCTACATAATGAGCTATGCAGCGCGTTCATTAGATTATTCCGTGTAAATATAGCATTGTGCATGCCGAGGCTTCGATTCTCCTCAATGACTTTCGCATCCACTTGCGGCCAAGTCGCTCGACGTAACGAGTAATTTCCCAAACGTTCAATAACTCCGAAAACTAAAAGCAATTTCTGTCCGAGCAAGTTGTGCAATACATTGTCGATTTCTCGTTCGTGGATTATAAACGTCAACTTGGCGGCAAGTTCGATTAATCTTCGATGCGCTTCTATACCGCGTGTGCACCGAATTAAATCGTCGCCGTGTACGCCGCGCTGGCTTGAATGGAAAAAATTGTTTTCTCTGCTTTTAAGTAAGCCCTCGTAAAAGACCGCAAATGGTAAGAAGCGCGTGTAGGATAGACGATGCGCTAGCGTATACGTATTTATACTTAATGCATGCGTCGCGTTACGGTGAAAGCTTTTATCGCAGTTGTTCTAACTTAATTTTCACGTGGCTTCGCCGCCTCTACACTTGCACGAGTGCATCAAGTGGGACACATGCACGCATCATCGAGACTATACACGTATACATACATACTTATAATTAAGTCGGGGATTTTACCGCACGACCCGGCCTGTCGCGCTCAAAGTTTACCGTGAAATAACGAATTATTCATCCAAGATAAGTGCAAAGTTGAACGAAACTCGGTGAAAATAGCGAAACGAGTCGCGATAACTCTTAGCATAGCATCTTTCGTTTAAAAATCGAGTAAAAAAATTCATAATAAAAACTGTGATTGCGTGACGCACAGGGCGCATCGATTCTCGGCACTGCTGTGCAAGGAGTGACGAGCGGACGCGGCTTCGGCGGCAAGGACAAGAGCTTCATACTGCTCGTGATCGACGACCAGAACACCGACTGGAGCAAGTACTTCCGGGGCCGAAGACTGCACAACGACTACGACATACGCGTCGAACAGGCCGAGTTCCGCGAGCTGACCCTCACGGCCAGCGAAGCCGGCTGCACCGTCTCCATGGCCGTCGTTCGCAATGGTAGCAAAGTCATGAGGTAATTGCTACGTCGAGCCCAAAGGCTCCCAAGAGCTCTATTATCACCAATATTTCCTATATTAACTGCGAGAATTTTACGTCTTGACGCAACAGGTCGTTCAAGCCGGACTTCGTGCTGATTAGGCAGAACTTGCGCGACGCCGGCGAGGACAACAAAAACTTGCTTCTCGGTCTCATGTACGGCGGCGTGCCCAGTGTCAACAATCTCCAGGCCATATACAATTTCCAGGTGAGTCTCGCTTGGCTGCTCGAGAGCCGCGTCGATTCTATTCAATACTCTGTGTTATTGATCATATTTGCGCATTCTGACAGGACAAGCCATGGGTCTTCGCTCAACTTATCGGTCTTCAACGACGTCTTGGACGAGAGGCATTTCCCCTTATCGAGCAAACTTACTACCCACATTATCGGGAAATGGTGAGTTTTCCATCAAGTTGTTCCTTT
The DNA here is from genome assembly GCA_902732785.1 of Trichogramma evanescens. NCBI lineage: Eukaryota > Metazoa > Arthropoda > Insecta > Hymenoptera > Trichogrammatidae > Trichogramma > Trichogramma evanescens. Next base: position 10,429 of record CACVKI010141349.1, on the reverse strand, counting down.
AACTTTGAAATACTTACCAAGTATTGATTGTCAAGTGGTTATAAAGGATAAAGTTTGAATAAACTATCGCTTGTTCCTTCTATTTTGGTAACTTAGATTACAAGTTTATTGCTCTAAAGAATTTTTTTCTACATCCGAACCTACGTAGATAGGTATAATCGAATTAATTTTAAACTTACATAAACTATATATCAATAATACTTGGATATAAGCGTGAAAAATAAACAATGCAAACACATCGCTAAGCAATACACAGTTATTAAATCTTAACATTTTCGGATCATATGATAAATGAAATATCCTTTTTATTTATTCGAAAACTTTTTTCATCTTTGTTTTATTTGACGCGAACCACCAGACGACACCGCTTTTTCGATTGGGTTTAACAAACAAAAAAACGATTTTCTCCTGAACCGATGAAATTTGATTCAATGTTGATGACTCTTGATATGTAAAGTTATAAATGATGTCAATGTTGTACATGGTTCATCTGCGTACATGCACGTAATTTATGGATATAGGTCGAGTTGTTGGAAATCATAAGCGAGTTCGCTATCCCCAACGCATTTTGCTTCATGCAATTTGTAGATTGAAAGTAAAAATAAACAATCATTTATGGAAGTTAACATTTTAATTTGATCGCGTTTTTACATTTTGTTCATTCGTAAGATCAAAAAAGCAAGTAATGATGGCATACATTTTTTTCAAATTACTATAGTTGGAGTGAGGCATCGTAAAATACGTTTTTGTTACCTTATATACACATTATTGGTTTAAAATTCAAAAATTTTTCGTCGAATAAAAAAAATATGTACAATTTTTCGCTCAGATAATTAATAGGGCTACGTATACATGGTTATTTATGACCAGTCCCAAATAATAAAAGTTAAAAAGAAAAGCGATTTGTAAATTTTTGAGCATTGAAACACATGTCAGTCGTTTTGCTCTAAAAGTTCGATGCAAATCATCTCATCGTCTGAATTCACATACGAAATATCGCTGTTACAGCTAACAGTGGCCATATACGCATCATTCATATAAATTATCATTATCAATAAAATTTAACAGCGAGCAAATAATAATGATAAATGAAAGAACCTAAGAGTAAAACACGCGTATCGAAGCGGTGTGCGGTGGTGTCGATTTCGATATTGCGCCGAGAAATAAATGCGCTAGATTATCGCGACTATCTCTCACGGCATAAAGTCCCGCATCCGCTGATTATTCTTCAATCTTTCCTGATGATGCTCGTGAATGCACTGGTCGTAGGATCTCGATGGCATCCAGAAGCAACGGCCCTGATTCATCACGCAGACGCCGTGCTGCTCTTGACAGTCCGTCGGGCCGGGATTCGCCTCCCAAGGGCATAATCGGCCCTTGGCGCGATGCAGCGCCTCACCTTTGCGCTCGAACGGCGTATAGCTCACCTGCAAAGTCCACATAACGTCAAAGTTGCGCGTTATTTATAGTAGAAAGTTACGGCTCGATTAGCTCATGATATCCCGTCGAGAAGTTACGATTAGCCGCTCGTTTATACGCGCGCAAACTGAGCACAGAGTGGAAAAATCAAAGAGTATACGTATAAGAGAGTAGTACTAGTGGTAGTAGTAGTTTAGTATTACTAGTTGTGCGCCACCGGAAACTCAGTCCATTACCTGAATCATTGAGTTATAAATAAATTGGACGTCATCCAAAGGGAAATTGTACGAATTTTTCGATAGCTCGCTTCACACCTCGTAGGGCATTATAATGCAACGAAGAAATTGAATCAGCAGACTTACGTCACACATGCATCCCTTGGCGTAGAGACCCTTGAAGGCTCGCCTCTGCCGGCGGCTGACACCGGACCACCGCTGAACGAGATTGCACAGGCCTATCCTCGGCTTGCCCTCGTAAACCCGGCCACTGACTATGTAAGTCTCGCCGACGTTCAAGTGGACGCCGCAAACCGAGTCCATGCTCGCCGTGTAGAGCCGACCTTCCAGCAGGCTCTGGCTGTGGCTCTCGTTCGACAGCTGTGAATCAGATTCAAAGGAAAAAACCACGTTTGAAAGCGTTGCCAGCTTATTTCGTCATTCCACGGCTTATTCGGCAGGTATTTTTAGGAAAGGAGCTTGCGCGCCTGAATGAACTGCATCGATTCGGCTTAAGGCAGCTCTTATATAATGGCCTGCTCACTCGCCGTGTACGTAGGATTTAAATATAGCTCACCTTGAACTTTCGGTTGATTTTTACTCTGTACGCGGTCTCGTGCTCCAATGGGATGCGCTCTTTCACCTTAACGACCAGAACTGAAAAACGATATTATATGCCTTTATTGGAGTCGATACATGAATATAATTATTGGCACCTCGTATTTGGCTGGCGCCCATTGCGTCTTTTATGTAAATTTGTGTATGGCGCCAATCGAATAAGTGATAATTACCGAAATCCGACGTGCAAAAGTGAGTCTGAGGATGGGTGTAGGAGCACGAGCAGCCCTCGGCATCGTCGATCCTCGCGAGCACGACGAGGCATACCAGCAGCAGAGCGGGCAACAACGTCCTCAGCGACTTCATCTGCGATATGGCAAAAGAAATAAAATTATAAAAAACATTTTCTTCTGCGTTCGGAAGGTCTTGATTTATTCGACTGGCACGCCAATAACCGATCGATCGAGAATTCATGAAAGCTTACGAAATTTCTTAAAATATAATTTCGATCGGAAAATTCGAGTTCTTTGTGTAGCGTGCGTCAGTGGGACACAATTGATATATCGTCGCTACATGTATGATATCTATAAGTTGTTCGCCAATACGTTGTAGAACAGACTCGATAATTCAATGTCGATAATTGCACCTTTATCTATTTATAATTACGTACCAATATTATAAAAGCGATACACGATGGTGGGGTGGAAAAATAAAATTCAAAGAGAGAATTATGAAGGCCTGCGATCGATCGAATTCCAATAAATGATGGACGAGCTCTGTGCAATGTCGCGCGTACAACTTTTTCTATTTCTCCTCCAGACGCATTAAGTACATCGATATGCTATATGGCTATGCCGCCCGGTGGTATATTATCATTTCTTAATGTAATTGCGCTTGAGGCTTAAAGAATACACATAAGAAGCGCATAAAGCTGCTCTCGACCTAGATGATTTTGAGCTAGGCCAATGGTGATGCGCGATATTTAACCCGATTAAGCACCATCAGCCGGATTCTTCATAGACGCATTATGTTCGCTCTATGTGCGTAGCTGCCGCTCTTGTTATTCGCGATGACGAAAGAATACATAGAGTCGGTGTATGCATTCAAGTCTCGGTATATGGTAGAAAATATAAAGGCATTTAAGCGAGTCAATCTCGAGTTTCTCGCGTTTCAGCCAATGTGTATAAACGGATAAATTTAGACTTCATACACGCGCAGGCGTAACATGCAGCGAGACAACGAGACGTGGTAAGCGTGCAAAGATTTGCGGCAAGCTTAATTGCGTGTACACTTTCTCGATTGGAATTCGAGAAGCTTCGCGCCCAACGCTCCTTACAGTATTGACGCCAAAAGCTCTGCCTACACACCTACTGTGTCAATTTAAAAGGACACATACACAGCCATTATGATAATGATTGTGATGCAGCGTTGTACGAACGGCCCCAATCTCTTTAATTGATTTATTAGCGGGGTAAACATATGCAAGGCAGCTTAATTGATATGTGTAAGGGTCATCGTCTGTAAACATTTGAGTAGCCTATCGCAAAGGTATAATACGAGCTATAACCAGTCTGTTTCACAGCGTCAATCTTGCTCGAATCGAAAAACGAAAATCGAAAAACATCTTGAATACGCCTTGGTGCAAGTCGATTGTCGTTCATATAAGAGAAAAATGTCGAATAAAGAGACTGGAGGAGATCAGTGCAAGTATATTACGAGTGCGATACATTTTTGACGATTCTTCTGTATACGATTTCCCAAAGGTCTGGCTAAGTATACTACCACTCTTCACTTGACTCGAAATGATAACGATCCCGGCTGACACGTAGTACATCACGCTGTTGGCCAGTTGTCACGAGAAAACAAATCTCTCTGGTTCTCCCGGAGCACGAGCACGCAAATCACCGCCAGTTATGAAGAAGAACTTTGAATTTTCTATTATTATTCCTGATACTGTGTGTGCTGACCTACATTTCAATGGTCGAGTATGTGTGTAAGAGCAAATCCACGCGGTCCTCGTGAATAATTTCGGGATAATTTAACAGTTAGCCACGCGCAAGGACGCCTGGATATCGTAAATATCAAACTTTCTTCAAGCTATTATGTGCGCCCGAATCGCGCAACAATTATTTCGAGCACGTCTCGCGGTACAATAAATGAGACGAATTTTAATCGATCCATAATAAGACTGAGAGGCTAAACGCGCAAAAGTTTATATTAGATGGCAATAGATTTGTGCTTTTTTCGCAGTGATTTAGCTGTTGTACATCGAATGGAGCAGGGCACATGCGATATCGCGCAAAATTACAAAGAAAAACATACGCAAGAGAGGTGAATTTCCACGAGATTTTATGAGTGAGGAATTTTGAAGTTTCTTCGTAGCTTCCAATGGGTGAGTGAGCTGTGGCTCGGCAGCGAGGCAGCAGCAGAGGGTAGAGCGCATTCGGCGCGCAGAGTAGCGCACGCGAAAATCAATAATAGCAGTAGAGAAGCTCGGAGCGCGGCTCTCGTGTATACACTCGCTCCACCCTTAAATATATACAGAATGGCTATATATATATGGGAGCAGTGGTGGCTGCGGTGCCATGGTACACAGTGTACAGTGCAGTAGGTGTCGAGCAATCGATTGGCTTCATCTCTCTCTCTCTCTCTCTCTCTCTCTCGTTCTCTTTCAGTGCTCGGCAAGCACAAATCGATGCTATGCACACGCATTTCTACACGCGCGTTCACATAGCATGCTTGAATTTAGCGCTCAACGGGGTGTATGGTTTTGGGTTTGAAAAATTTCGATATTTGTCATATATTAATTTATTTTATTGCATATAACTTCAAGAGTATCCTGTCAAAATTTCAGTCCAATCGGAGCAAAATTGATGTAAATATTCAACTTTTAGTTTTGATATCTACCTTTACTCCTTCTTTTCCGAAAGTTATAAACAAAAAATTTTTTGGAAAAATCGAAATATCTTGATGTCAGTACCTGCTCAAAGAATTAATAAAGAAGTGTGCAAAATTTCAAAATGATCGGTTGGATATTTTTTGAGTGACGTTTGTCATCGATTTTAACAATTTCATTACAAGAAATAAAAATTGTATGTCTTTGAATATGGATTTCTAGCAATGAAGTTTAAAAACCGGTAACAAACGTCATTCAAAAAATATCCAACCGATCCTTTTGAAATTTTGCACATTTCTTTTTTAATCCTTTAAGCAGGTCCTGACTTCGAGATATTTCGATATTTTCAAATAAAATATTGTTTACAACAAATTTTTCGAAAAAAAGGCTCTTGAGATCATACACTTTTACACGTACTTTTTAGAAGTAAGGTTTTTTGTTATACTAATAAAATAAAGCCCTTTGAAAAATGGAAAAAAATCGAGTATATACAGAACCAACCCCCTCTTCAGAATATAGGTTAAAATTTTAGCCGATCCATGTCCATGGGCAAAAGATGAAATTAGATCCAGAGAAGATTTTGCGGAGCTGAGCTAAAGGTGTGCTGGATGTCGCGCTTGGCCCGTTGAAATTTTCCAGGCAAGATAACTTTCAAGCGCATTTTCTTACGCGTAGCCGTGGACTAAATCGAGGTGCAAGCACCGGAAGGAAAAGGAACGCAGGGCACGCTCGACTCGAATAAATGATAATTGCTACGCAATCCGTCAACGGTATCTGGTATCCACTCGGCTGTCGACATCTTAATTTTGCTTCGCGCATGTATCAGCTTTCGGCCGCGTCACATTTTTTCATTCGATCTTATTGAGTTGGCGCGCGTATGGACGATAAAGAAAATGCATACACAAGACGAGAGCATACACATATACTTAATCTATAGAGCGAAGCCGCAAGCCGACAGCTGGAGCATGCGTATTCAAGTATATTACAGCGAAGCTGCACGAACTCTCGGGCGCAATCGACCAACTGACAGCGAGTAATTATCGTACGGCAAATTAATTTACATCGATCGAAATAATATAAAAGCCCAAGAGCTGAATTATAGACGCGAGGCGTGCGCAGCTTTGGCCGATTGATTAACGCGTTATGCACTGCATGCTGCAAAATGACGAACTACGCGAATTACGCCCTGAAAAGTACAGACCGCTCGTGCACAGCTTCCATTGCATTATTTTATAATATATTTATACAGGCACACACACACACACACACACACACACACAAAGATGTTGAACCGTACGCGATATTATAATGCATAAAATATGTACACGATACGGAGGTAGGTAACGATTGCATTTCTTATCCACGTCACGATCGAGGCGGTCCGCTTGAAAGGCTCTGGCGAGCACGCAGTTTCTCTCTCTCTATCTCTCTCTCGCCGCGATGCTAACACGCCCCGCTTGCGCACAGAGCTAAAGCTTGCGGCTGTACATAACGCCGAGGGAAAATTGCACCAACACGCACACAATAGCGTGGCGGCAGAGAAAGGGGTATAGCGCACATACCGCACTCCACCGCAGCGAAAGCGTGGGAGGTAGTGCATATTACAAACCGGTACAATATACTTAATGAAGACCGTGCACGAATATACCCCGATACACACGTTTTATAATCATATTGTAATGCAATATTATAAACGCGTCCGGCCGTTCAGCCTCGAAAGTGCTGTACATAAGTTATAAACTAGGCAGATGCATCGAATTGCTGAGTCGTGCGAGAATTTCATCAATCGATTTGTGCAGCTTAACGAATACGACGTGCATTTATACACGAGCAACAGAAAGAGAGATAAAGAGAGAGAGAACAAGAGAGCACGTGCAGCGCACATACGAGCCAATGTATATGGCAGTGCAGCGAAAATAAGATTGGCAGGGTCTAGCTGCGCGCGATGATTAAAATTAAGCGCGTGCCTACGTATACAAGCGTGTTATTGCCCCGCAGCAGTAGTCGTGCTCGTACATATGATTGAATGCTCGACTGTCAGTCAAAGTAACACAATGGATGCAGGCCCAAAAGGATGAGGCAAACGAGCCACTATATCGGATGCCTTGTAAATCCTTCCTATTTCACTACCAAGTTTTACTACTCGGCCAGAGCAGGTTGGACTTTACAAAGACCTTAGGCCGGTATAACTAGATATATGTACGCGTGCACGTCCGAAAGCTTTGTTCGTTCTGCAGCGACAAAAGCAGTGAAACTGACGCTCATGTAGCACCTATAGATCTCGCAGATGTTATAGAAAACGATAAATTTCAATTGCCACTCAACTTGCCCAGAATGAACTGCTTTTATAAGATAAGTTTACGTACTCAATACTCATTCACACTTTTAAAGAGACAGTTCTGCAAAAAATTAACTTGCACATTGTGAGATTGATTATAAAAATGAAAACGTAATTTTAATTTGGACTTTAATTTTAGGCTTCAATTTGGAGCTTTATTACAAAACAACCTCAAATAAAATCAAATAAAGCTTTACTTTTTAATGATGATTGATAATACGCTTGAAATGACACGAAAAACTTTAAATTCTAAACATAAAAAGTATAATAGAATGAAATTTCCATTGACATAATTTACGGAAAATTATAAAACTTTGCCTCCAACGATTCATACTTTAAATTAAAATTTCTTGTTTTTTATTTTATTTATTTGCTTCGCAATCAATTTACTCTATTGAATTAACTCGGTCACGTGAGGCACGCGCCTACATTATACATGTATATTTAAAGCTCTTGCAAAGCTTTCTTTTTTTCACCGAGTGTATGTGTGTGCGTATGCATGTAATACGTAAGATGGTTGAGTGCAACGTCGCATGCACATATTGACATAACAACGGAGATCGCGATGTGTGTGTGTGTATCGTCTTAGAAAAGATTTCATAACGCACACTGCAGACTGTGTATGTATTATATTATACATGAGCTGCGTGTGGATAAATGATATATTGTCGAGTACGTAGACTTATCGAGAAGATTTGAAACTGCGATATATGGCGTGCAATAACATTTGTATTTGTAATAGATTTTAAAAACGTCATAATTGACTGTCAAGATTGTCGCGATACATTTTTAATTGATACGTCTCCTACTAGTACGACTTAATATGTTTAATTTTTGATTGCATGAAGCATAATTGTGCTGGATTTTTAAACGATTTTACTTGAAAACGTCGAGTCATGTAAAACAATCGGGTCAACGTATCACCAGATACGAAATGTTTGGACTATTAAAAGACTATACTATGTACGATTAATAGAACAGCTTTGAAATTTATTTTGCGAAACACTTTTTGCGGCTAAGAAATGCAACGAGGATATCATTTGTCACGTGCATTACGTTATGTATTGAATAAATGTATGACTCTATTCGCCGATCGGATCGCGATTTCTCGCGAAGTTCTCCATTACGTCGTAAACGCTAATCGCTAAAATACGAGCGAATCGGATATCACCTAGCTTGGCTGCGTTGCCATTGTGGGTTTTTCTTAAAACATTTCATTTATGAGTAATTTTCATTTAAAAGTTCAAGTGTGCGCTTTTCAAGCTCTCGAAACACCTGATGACATTAACTACTCTCGCACGGAATTCGAGCGCACAAAGTGTGGCATACAAGGAATGCACGTATGATAACGCATGGTCGGTCATCCGTGGTCGCATTGCACTAAGTACGGGAAAAGCAAAGGATAAAAAGAAAAAATAATAATACTTTGCAACTGTTGCCGTGCGTGACGCGTGACAATTAACGCGGATAGTTGAACTTGTTGCACACAAGCGAGAGCCGGGCCGAGTTAAAAAGAGTCTACTCGAAAATTCGTTCACATTATCATGGATGTATAATTGTTCGTAGCTGCCTTAACTGATTCGATACAATCTCGCAACTTTTAATCCAGTTTGCGTCGGGTGCGCGAGCAACTTGACGAATTTCACTCAATTTTCACGTAAAATTGTCGATTTGTGTTTTATATTCAGTGTTGTTATTACTGCTCAAGCTCTCTCAAAGTCATGCAAAATTTTATGAAATCAAAGAATTTGCAATAAAACTAATATTAAGGACGCAAAGAAAAAAAACATCCCATGTCTCATTTGTTCAATTAACCATGATTTTTTTTAAATTTTTATAACAATACTGGTAATCTGTAATACTATATACACACAATGATTAATAAATGGTCAAATTCAAAATGAAATCCAGATTCGCTCTCAAAAAATAGCAAATTTTAGTACCTAATCGGTTTTTACTTGTAATTTTCTAGCTCATTTCACATGGTTTAATATATTTGAATGGTTTAATTGATGTAATGAATGATAATTAACGTTTTCATTCAAATCATATTGAACAATAACACAATAAAAGAAGATGAATTTGAAACTTTGATGGTTTGACGAAAATGAAAATAACTAATGCATTCTAAATATTGAATAGAAAAAAAATAGAGAGAAAGCAAACGCAAATAATAAACATAAGTCAAGGACGTCGGGTGAGAATATGCAGTTTACAGCTTAATATGCCTCACAAGTACTCGTTTAAATACTTTTCAGAGTAACGCCTTTGCAACAATTGAGTAATTATTTCGAGTTTCTCCAAGGAAAATCTAGCTTTTCGCGTCGAGATATTGCAAAGGCCACGAAACTTTGAAATAATCTTTGGACATCGCGACGATCGATATATAAGCTATTCCTTAAATGAAACGCATTTTTGGAGGTAGAATCGCGGCAAATTTTTTTTTCAACCTACGCGGATACGGACCCCCGGGAAATGTTTTTGGGGGTCCTAGGAACATGTAACAACGTAGAAAACCATTGAAATTTCAATAGTGCTTATTTTTATAGCTACTTTTCTGATTTAGAGGACGAAAAACCATGTTTTCTCGTAAATGCGGCTAATTATTTAATTTCTAAGTCACTGAAAAAGTATGAAAACTCATTTAAAAATAATAACTGACTACTGTGTTCAATTTGAAATTTACTCAGCTTTTCAATGGTGGTATCAGATGTTCCAATAAATCGCACCGCCACCGAGAAATTGGCCATGAAACACAGAGAGCTAAATAGCTTGAAAAACACGGTACGGAAAAAGTGAACTTTATGGTTTATTCTTTATTTTTCCTGGTGAAAATGAGATTTTTCGGAAAATCTGACTACACCATGAGAAAACTGAGGAAATTTCCTATCGAAATCATACATTCATCTATTTTTTCAATTGAATTACAATGTTATACGAGCGAATTTCTATTACTCTGTTAAGTGTTTACTGTTCTTAGCGCGGACTCGCGATTATAAGCAT
>CACVKI010141346.1:0-51944 GCA_902732785.1 Trichogramma evanescens | reverse complement strand
TCGAAATCAATGATTTTACGCACATTTTGTTTAATTACTCATTAGTTAGTTCGTTAAGAGGTAATTTTTAACATACCAATCGAAAGCTTGGAACTTTCTCTTTCAGAAAATATATTTTTTATTAAGATGGTTGATCTTTTAAATTAGTTATAAACAATAAAAGACCGCGTCCCATAAGAGCCCGTGTTAAAATCGCCATTTTCAAACTTGTTTATCTCGAAAGTTAGATCGCCAACCACATGTTTTTTTTTGGAATCTCATTTTGAAGATCTAACAAATCGATTGATATAAGTTTTATCTTGTTGGATGATCTTTTGTATTATGTGTAGAGCCTCCTTAAGACAAATAATAAAACAATATTATTACCTTACTCGTCGGATCCGGGTCCGATTCAGATCGGGTCGGGACGGCCGAATTTCTCGGACTTACCCGAGTTGTTCGGTCTCTACCGATTTTTTCGCCACAACCCAAGTTTTTTTAATCAATCAAAAACATGAGTTGATTCCAATAACATTTTCATTCATTTTTACATTAAAAATAATGTAGTGATTGCATTTTCGTGTAATTTTTTGGCACTTTTTGTAACAAAAATAAATCATTACCGATGCATTAATTGCAATTTCAACTGAGATTTTTAATTAAAATTCAATATCGGTTATTGTAATTTTAATATATGAATTTACATTGAATCTGCTTCAAATTTAAGGTTTTTTGCACCACAAGTCTCATTAAAGAAATGATTTTTTCCCCTTTTCAGAGCTGTCCTCGACACAAAGTACGGCCTGAAACGCTGGCAAATTGGCGAGATAGCCAGCAAAATCGGCCAGCTTTATTACCACTACTATCTGCGGACGAGCGAGACGAGCTACCTGCACGAGGCTTACTCGTTTTACGCGGCAATCCGTGGCCGTGCCTATTACAGCCGAGCCGCCAAAGAGGACCGAAGCGACCTCATGGTGAAGAAGCTAAGGTAAGCGATCGATTCTTCCAACTTTTGAAACGTCAATCGACGCTTCTCTACATATAACAATCTATTGACTCTCTGCGACTCGCAGGTATTACGCTCGCTTCATCGTCGTCTGTCTGCTGCTCAACAAGATGAAGCTGGTGCGCGAACTGGTGCAGGAGCTCGACGCACAGATAGCCGATTACTCGACGACCTACGAGCCCGACGACCAGGTCGAGTGGAATCTCGTGCTCGACGAGATCAAGGCGTTCGTCAAGGCCGAGTCGGCGGTCGGGGTGCTGCACAGCGAGACCAACGCCCCGGTGACGCTGACCCATCGGCTCGGTGCCCTGAGCTCGCCGCCGATCGAACGATCGCCACCCATGTGCCTATCGCTTCAAGAGATACTCATCGTCGGTAATTGCGCCGATCAGGTGAGTAACTATTATACGATTTCTTATGTACAACGATCGACCACAGTAGAACAAGTCATCGATCCAGTCAGACGTTTGGATAATATTTTTTGTACGTGAAACTTCAAATGGGATTTTTATTAGGGAGATTAGTTTATGAAAAACGAGCGAGCGGACGCGATCATTGTTGTAGAAGTATGGACTCCTCAGATACAGAGTCCATGACTTGGTGTAAATTAAATTTTTTGTCGAATTTTGCTGACGTTTCATAAATAAAATTTAATCTTTCACAACTCTTTATTTTATTTAAAAAATGAGTTATATTATTATAGGAGTATATAGAGATAAATATTTTGAAAATTTGTTGTGTAAATTGTAGCAAGATTTATCATAAATGAAATTGTCGAGTTGATTTTGAGCTTTTTGATTTCATCAACAGATGGAGTATTGTAATCTCGCAAGTAGCTAAAAATTGTCTCATTAGTTTATATAAAATTAAAATTACAAATTCATTCAAAACCTTTTTTTTTTAAATTAAAAGCTGAAAAATTAATAAAATTAGTAAACACTTATGATATTTTAATTAGTTTCGAACACTGGCGACTTTACAATCCCGAAGCTGTTCGTACTTACACTACTTGAATTTCACCGTCTTTTCCTGGCAACCCACGATTTTCGACTCCTTTCTTCCAAAAATTACTCTCGATATTCTCATCTACGACGAGTACGACATCGTTTACCTTTAGATTATGAGTTTTTGTTTGACACTTTTGTTTACTTTGCAATCTTGGTAAATATTCGTGCAACCATTGTGACCAAAATTCATCGGCATAAGCTTGCGCAAGCTTTTATTGCTCTTTAAAATTAATCACGCTATCTTTACACCTTGGCAATGCCAATTGTCCGGATGATAAACCAAAAATAAATTGATTCGGCGTGAGACTTTCACGATCGTATGTTTCAATTGTACAATTCTTGCCATTTTATAAAACCCAAACCTTTTTTTTCGTGTGTAGTACTGTTTATCAAAAGAAAACACAAACTGGTAAAAAACACGTACAAATAATAACGGTCAGATATTCAGTCAGATCGTCAAATCTTGAGTACTTTTTCATCACTTCCCACTTGTTAATAATTGTTCTTTGGAAGTCATGTAACTTTACTAAATCATCCACTTAATCGAACTTTTCCTTTTCTTTAACTTTACATTTGGTTGCTATCTTATGCAATTTCCTACTTTATTTATATAGATTATCAATTTAATTAAATTGCCAAATTCGCAAGTGGAAAAAAAAAATTCCCAATTGTTATAATAATGTTGCCACAAAATGAAGACAATCAACTCTTTATTCTTTTTTAAAGGTGAAACTTTTTTTGGATATATACTAACGGATTCCCTAACGTCTCTCCGCAGGTGAAATTCAGCGAGCTCTCGATGGACATGTTCAGGATGCTGCAGACGCTGGAGCGAGAGCCCCGCGACGATCCCCAGCACCTGCACGACACGTCGCCGGCCGGTCGGGTGCCCTTCAGGCCGGGGCCCTACCCGTCGGAGAACGGGGCGCCGCGTCGCGACAATCCGCACAAGTATCTGCTGTACAAGCCGACCTTCAGCCAGGTGCAGGTGTTCCTGTCGAGCGGCATACGCGAGCTGCCCGCGAACGGGGCGCTGCTGCTCTACCTCTCGGCGGACGGCTGCTTCTCCAGCGTCAAGCGGCCCGAAGAAAGTGAGTATCTTTATAAATGCCCGCACGATCCCCGAGGTATCTCTTTTGCACTGCAACTTTGTGTTGCATAATTCGTCGTCGAAGCGTTGCCGCCGATCGCCAGAACTTCTCTCGAGCCAAAGTCGGCCACGCGTACGGAACACGTCGTGCGCCTATACGTGTGTGTGTGTGTGTGTGTGTGCCTCTCTCACTCACTTGAGGGGTGGGGTCTGCAGGCTCGAGGAATGCAGCTAGCTCGATGGGAAGCCGCGGCCGGCGCGTGAATCGCGTGCTCGCATATTTGCCGTGGATCGGCCTCTCTCTCTGTCTCGTCCCCCTCGCGCAACAATTGCGGGGGCCGCGTGCCATCGGGAGCTTTATGTATGCGCGCGTATCGGAGCCTGCATGTTATCGCTATCGAGTATATCCTATATATACCGAGCGCGCCTAGCTGCTCTCTTCAAGCCACAATTTTGCGATATAGCTTCGACCGCTCACTGCATATCTGCAGTCATGCTCGCTTATATACATACCTACTATATAACGATGTATAATACGTGTATAAAGCGACGTCACCGCACAGGGACAATAAGCGCGCGGCCTAGGGTCAAGACTCGGCTGAGTCGAGACGACGCTGCACATTGTTCGCTGAGTCGGTAGAAAAATCGCGCTTTCCGCGTTACTTTCTAGGTCTCTTAGAGAGAAAGAGTGTGAGAGCAAAGTATTAAAATTTGCGGAGGGGGGGGGCGTTTGTGACGAGTCGATGGGTCGCTATATGCGCAGCGCGCGGAGCAATTGGCCCGCTCTCGCGTAATTAGCAGCTAGCGAGAGAGAGAGAGAGAGCCTCTAATTGAGCAGCATCGTGTCGGGGTAAGTCGGTCGCATATAGCATATAAACGCGTCGGTGTCGGCGTCGGCGTCGGCTCTCTAATAACTGCACGCACCACATAGCTACGTAGCGTCGATGCAGCCGCAGCGCACCGATCGATTTGCTCTGTCACGCCGTCGTCTCTGCCTCGGTTTCAGTGGCTTACGACATGGGTGGCGTCTCGACGTCGGCGAAGCGCGAGCCCGGCGAGCTCCACGGCTCCTCCAAGTCCCAGGCGGCCCAGCAGCAGCAGGCACTGCTCCAGCAGCAGGCCGCCCAGCAGGCCCAGCAGCGCCTGGCCCAGGGCGGCAAGGAGCCCCACTGCATCTATCCGGGCGATCTCTATCCGTACACGCGCAAGCCGCTCTTCGTCGTCGTCGACTCGGACAACAGCTTCGTGTTCCAGCAGATACCGCGGCTGTTCAATCAGCCGCTGGTGGTGCTCATGTCGCCGCAGGACACGCCGCCGGGCCTGCGCGACCTCAAGCACGCCGGCAGCCTCTTCACCCTGTTCCTGCACTCGCCCCTGGCGGCCTTCTGCATGGTCTGCAGCGTCGACACTCTGCCCTACCATCACTGGGAGCGCTGCCTCAGATACATCGACCAGTTCGTCGTGGAGGCCTGCAGGCTCATGTTGCGAGCTCGATGCGGTAAGTCTGCTGCTACTTGTGTACGCTACTTTTTTCTTTTTCTTTCTCTGCAGCGAATTATACAGTCGACGACGAGGCGATCGAACTGTACCGAGAAATTTTCTCGCCCCCCAAAGAGTCGAGGGAATATTGCCCGGTGTAGCCGCGCGCGCGTTGAGTCCGCGCGTGGACGCGGTCATTTTTTGCGCTACATTTCTTTTCCGAGTATTCGGCGAATAGTTGGAAAAAAATTGTACGTCCCGTCGAACAAAAAGTTTCTTTGTCAGGGAGGACTCGTGCCACTATCGGCTTGACAAATATATTATTAGATGTCGAACGCGCCAAATGTTACGAGGAAAAATCCTGTCGAAAATATCGAGCACCAGCAGCGAAGCGGCGAAAAAAAAAATACCGACAAATTCAATCGTTCGTGTAAAAGCTTCTGGTGGAAAAAGGAAACACGTGTGCGCCTGGCTACACGCTGTCCAACAACAGCCGCATTGTTTTCATTATTAGGGACCAAAACTCGAAGCATACCGCGGATATTGCAATTAAATTGCCGTTGAAAAAAAATGTGAACAAAAAAAAATCCAAAATGAAATTGGGCGAAAGAATTGAACTTTAGCCGTACTCGCGCATATTATAAATAGAAAAAAATTGGTGACGCCGCGATTAGTCGCTTATCGAGCTTTCACGCAGTCTATATATATGAAATATGCAACGGTTTTTCGTGGAAGCTGTACAGGTCGCTGCTGCTGCTGCTTCAAGTTGCCCGATCGGCCGTGTACACTCGTGCTCGTTGCAAAAAAACGAGTAGCTGTTTTTAAAAATAAAAAGCTGACCGCGCGATGACCGCCGATGGAGGTGATGTGTGCTGCGCGGCACGTCGTAACGAGCTCTTTCTTCTCTCGCTTGTTTTTTTTTCTTTCTCTTTTTTTTTTTTTTAGTCAGCCGCGCTCGGTAAAAGTTTGCTCGAAAGCTCGCTCGCTCGCGCGCGCGCGTCAGTCAGTTATAAAGTTTCAATTATCGAATCTCTCTGTCTCTCTCGCTGGCAGGACACGGTCGATATAACTCGGGGCCACTCTTGGCTCTCTGCACTCTTGTAACACGTGGTCGCGAATGCATATGATGGAGAGAAAAAAAAACTCCACCGCATTTCGCGTAGGCAAGGTACAGAGAGAGAGACGCGAGAAAGACGAGGTTTATTGGCTTTTTCGGCTCGAGAATCGAGAAAAGAGGTAAAAGGCTTGTGCTTTATTGAAGCCCGGCCTATCGCGATTAATCGTTTGTGCTCTTTGCGCGCGAAAGCTTTATAAGAAGACCCGTTCGCCTTTGGCCCGAGCAAACAAGCCGCGATCATCACATAGCCACCGCTACGCCTTTCTTCATTCTTTTTTTACACGTCCGCACAGAATCGAGCTTCGTTCAGTTCTTCGGCGACGACTTTCTGCGGCTGCTGCTGCTGCGCTACGTGTTCTGCGACGTGGTGCTGCACCTGCACCGCTCGTTCCGGGGCCGGCAGCAGAGGCCGCGCTGCCATCCGCCGCTGCCCGAGCCCGAGCTGCTCGAGCACCCGACGCTGCACCACCTCGTGCTCGAGCTGGCCAAGTGCCTCGACGCGCGAGATCACTTCGCCGACGGCAACGAGCTTGCCTGACCCCGGCGTTTGCCGGCTTCGGTCGACTTCGCTGATCAGCACTGGTGAGTAGCTATAGAAGAGTCGAATTTTTCGTCTTATATTCATCTACTACCGATGTGACGTTTCGAGTTATGTATATCGTGGACATTTTCGCGATTTCAGGGAACAACAGCAGCAGCATCGCGCCACACCGAAATCGCATCACTACGGGCCGGCCACTCGCGCAGGCGACTACGACTACGACTACGACTACGATTACTCGGGCTCCGGCTACAACTACAACAATAAGATGAACAGCTTGAGGCACTAATTGCCCGTCGTCGCGTCTCCGCTTGATTATTATCAACAATAATGGCATGCACCATTTGGGACAATTGACGAAATAAGAAAAAAAGAAGATTATAATATACAATATAGAAGTTCACAAAGTGCACCGAAGCGCGTAAAGTTTGTTAGAATGAAGGTCGAGCGACGCAGGGCCGCGCCTCAATCATATTTTTCTACGCCATTCAACACGTGTTTCGACTTTAGACGGGTGGGCTCCTTATTATATGCGAGGGCCTGATCTTGCCGCCTCGTGATGACAAGACTGCAGCGTTTCAACGTACACACACACAACTACACACGTACACACGTACACACTTCACACACGGACGATGCCCGGCCTCGAGAGCTGATGTGCTTCGATTGATAATAAATAATTATTAAAAAAAAAAAAAAAAAAACTGTTACTTGTAATTGAGCCTGAATTGAATGAGAAAACGTACCGAGAGGTCCCATTCGCGGCCTGCTATATCGTACGAAGAGCGCGAAAACTCGCTACTTGTGTTGGCTAATCTAAATTATAATGCTAAAAAAATACGGGCTGTTGCGTACCTTATATCCTGTCATATCGCCTGCATAAACACACTTATATATAAATTATACATATGTATCGAGTAAACAAATCAATGCCACTATACATTAACAAACAAAAATTGCATATACATAATATAAATATATAAATAATGTAAAGTCACCACAAGAAAACGTCCTCAATCTTTAAAGAGCTATATATTATATACGTACTTATGGCCTGAATGACGTTTATCGTGATGCAACTTTAAAACAAAGTACTGTTATAAATACCCAAATCGAACAACATTGATGTGAACATTTTTTTTCCAAAATCCTGGTTTCTTGCGTAACTTTCATATAGAATTAAGAAAAGTTTAAAGTTTAACTTTATAATCATAATTATCATAGTAACTTTTATGATCACTCTAAAAAAATGAATATCTTTGATTTTCATTGTTATCAAAATACCGTTGATGTATTTTTGTCATAGTAAACAAATAAGCCCAAAAGATGTAAGCTGTGGATCTCATAATTTTCAGATACTTTACATTTCATTGTACGTATCAAGATCAAGTATTTAGTTAGTACTCTGTGACTGGACTCGATCACTATGAACGTGATCCAGGCCAAATATATCTATATACAGCAACGCACGGTGCACGTGTTAGTGTCATGACTATGAATTCACGCATACACATATATATTATATATATTTCTTTATTTAACGCTCACGTGCATTAGAAATTATATGTATACAAGAAAATTACAAATAAATTGAAATAATCATCGCGATTGTAAATATGCGACAACAGAACTCATATCTTTATTGAATTTGGACTGCGCGGTGTCTCAGCGAGGTGCCTATCTATAAATAGGAAAAAAATGACGTGTACATTAAAACGCGATTAATACGCGAAAATTTGCAGTGCGGTTTTGTCTTTTCCTCATTAAAGGAAAAAATTTAACTCGTGATGTGTATATGAGTAGAGCTTGCAGCGATATAATAGCACAACACTTTGATTGCTACTCTTTCGTACAAATAGCTAACACATATATTTCGATTGTTTGCGTTTTCAATCAATATAAAAAGAGAAGCGCACGCAGCCGGTGAGCTGTAAATTGATACGGAGTGCAGAACGCGAAAGTTCAGAAGCGCGTCACAGCATTACGTTGGACAAGGGCTGCTAAATATCAATTTTCATCGCGTCTCCCTTTTGATGTAATTTATTGCTTCTTAATACGAGTGACAAAAAGAGCCGAGCAAAAAAAAAAGCTTTGGCATGATAAATCTCTATTTTCTGATACCGCTAAACAGTACGTAATTATAATTCCAAAGATAAAAGGTGTTGTGAGTGCGATTGAATTTTTTGGTATAATATACTGACTATTGGCCGCGTGCAGTATGGCTTGAGAAAGAATTTTGTGTATAAAAAATTACCGCATTACCTGCGTTGTGCAGCGTGAGATAAAAAGGAGTCATGGTGTTTTTCGCAAATTGTAATATAACAATTGTAAAGTTTTTAAGCTATACATAAATATACATAACTAACATGAAAAAAACTGTATAACTTCTATACAAATCTTAGACTTTAGCTAGGAAAAAAAATTCAATTTACAAATATAATATATTAATAAGTATATGAAAACGATAAGACAATTTATGGACTATTAAAAAAGAGAGAATAAAAATAATGTTGTGAAATACTCACTATATTTAAGTTTCTTAACGAAAAAAAGCGAAGCGTCAAGTGTAATTATGAAGCTTATTGATATTCGCCACTTGGGTTGGGTTTGAAAACTATATAAATTCATTTTTACAAACGATCGACAAAATTTTTAATCATATTTTTCGTAGTCAATTTATACCTTGTATAAATGGACTCGTATCTCTCGATATATAAAGTATACGCTGCCCGGCTAACCAAAGAATTTTCAGCAGTTTCTCTGCCTCGTAGCGTACGAGACAAAAAAGTGATATATAAAATTCAAAACGCTCACTTATATTTCGTCCTACACCCCATAACTATATCCACTGAAAATAATTTAATGCCTAATGATAACAATTTGTATTAAGTTAACTTTTTATACTGGAACCTTATAAAATACTTGAAAAATCTTCTGTCTGGCCGAAGAGAATGTCATTAAGATACCAAATAACTAATTACAATTCACAATGATAAAGTTGTAAGTTTAAGAAAGTTGCATACCTAAAGCCTACGATTAACTCTATTGTTTTACAAGTTAGCCCCTACGATAAACCTTGTCATAATATAGTGCTAAATAAATGAGAAATATTTATCGGACGAAAAAAAAGAAAAGCCTTAACAAACAACTTCATATCTGCAGCCAAATCTGCAATTATCATCGAATAGAAGAAATGAATTCAAATAATAAACTCTATACTGCGTCTGTTTACAAGTAAATTATGTAATATTTATCAATACGCAATTGGGGTGAATCTTCAATGAAAAAGAGACTCGTAAAATTGTTCTCTTGGATCTAATTTAGCATGTGTGCGTGAGCGCTTGTGAATGTACTGTGATTTCCTTTTTTTACAATTTAGGCCTCGGGTATGGTCAGCTGATTGCAACTGGTGAATTCTATTGTACGATATTATTGATTTCTTTTTTACTGATAGTAATAGGTTGAATCGTAAAATATATTGTTCATTTTATTCGCAAATTATTTTTACTCATTGAATCTTGTTTGGAAGCTCATTAATTTCAAAACTATTATATTAAAATTTTATAAACCCTACACTAATAAATTATTTCATCATAAAAGCCTTTATAAAATTAATTTTTAGGTGCGCCAAATAAAAAGCGACAATTGAATGCTGGCACATCGATTAAACATCGATGCTATGTACTGGCTTTTGTTTCCTTTATCGGTGTAAACTTTTATGACAAAAACATGAAATATCGTTACACATATTTCATTGAGCATGAAGTATGATAATATTTGTCACTAATCTATTGTTTCACGATTTATTGAGTTACATGAAAAACTTCTAATTCTCCAAATTATTCTTTTTTTATCTCATTGAAAGAAGAAAGATTCCCAGATTACTTGAACGAAAAGTCTGAACGAATGAAAAGATTATATTGTTGATCGACTTGGAAGACTCTAGTAGTTTTCTACTTATAAATACGTTATGCATATATGATATATATATCTATATGAATCGAGCATATTGATCAGTGACTCTCGGAGTCTTTTGTAACAAGAGAGGAAAAGTAAAAGAAAATGAATCAGCTAAATCGCTAAATATATTAATAGTTATGTATAATGATGTTACCATTCAGTGAACGGGGAAAGTGATGTACAATAGGACTTCCGAATGGTAGGGATGTGCTTTGGAGGCAAATGAGCGTATTGAAAAGAGAAAAATGATGAAAAAATGTGTTGTTAGCGCGAGTATGTAAGGAGGTGAAGAAAGAGCGCTTTACTATAACGTGTAAGTGCATGGGCATGCGGGGGAATCATGTTTTTCCACGTGGCTTAATTCGGTACGTGTGATAATTTATAATGAAACCTGTAAAAATAATTTTATACAAAATGACGACAAGACAAATCTATGAAAGCAAAAAATTTACTATAATATAATAATGCGAGTGTATATTGTGAAAGGCTACCCATGTTGCATATATGATAAAAATGTGCGAGCGCGATTATATTGCGCTCGAGCGTCTCGACTCGAGTGCATAATATATGATGTGTATATGCGTACACGAGCTAACGTTGAAAAAATGTGTATTCTCGCCTGCGAACGAATTAAACGCCGCTCCCACGAACTTGTGCGAAAAATGTTGAATTATATAAGCTCTGTGTTAAATGAATAAAAAAAACGTCATGCTCTTTTTGAGAAAAAATAACTATAGACCGTCATTTCACTGTATTTCCATCCCTCAACATTCACAAAATAACCGTTATAAAATTTTTCAAAAGAACTTTATTCCAGGTCTAGATTATATGCATCTCAGGATTAGGAGTCAACAATTACTTTAAGCTTGCCTTATCATTTGGGGTGTAAATGGCTCGAATGAAATAAATAAGCTGAGAGATCTGCATTACCAACGCAGGCAAAGTATAATAACTGCTGATATCTGAAATCCGAGTAGTGGCAGGTCGAGCACGTTGCGTATATTTATAATATGAGCAAAAAGTGGAGCAGCACCTCTGACGTCGACGTCATCGCGGCAACGGTAGGTATATACCGAGAGATGATCAAGCGCTTGCTGACGTCGATTTTTGGGTGGAAATTATGCTCGCTTGCTCTTGCTCGCTTTTCAATTCGCGAAAAATACCTCCTCTGGATGCGAGAGCTCGAGAGCGAACTATAAAACACAGAAAAGCTCCGACATGCGCGCAAGCTCTATATATACACCTGCTGCTGCTAGTTTTCTGTGGCCGTACTCGTGAATCGGCCTCGTTTTTCGTAAAATTTTCTCGCTGTTCGCCGTTGCCAACGATTCTCTTCACGAAAAGATAATATCACCTTGTTTATATCTTTATCTCGCTGCCCTGATTATTTTCCGATATTTGCATTTTGATACTCTTGTTCGTGCTAAAGCTGTTCATAAAACTTTTGTTAAAAGCAAATGCACCCGTGACTTTTTTTTAAATCGTGTAATAATCAAGATGAAGTTATGCTTTCCATGACAAGTTTGAATTGTATCTCGATTTTCAATTCATGCAGTGCAGAGTTCAATTCAGTACAGTGGGATGATTGTTTTGGGACTTTCGCACAGTTACCTAAAGGCGCAAATCACATCCTTATCCAAAACTGTGTTTCAACTTAAGTAATTATTCGGACTTTGCCACTTGCAGATTTATAGACAGAGGTACTTGCCATCTAGTAGTGGAGACTTAAAGTAATATCATTGTATGTACAATGATTGAAAAATCTGGTCTAATTTTTATGGAAACCAGGTTCTGGGCCAATACGAGGCAGTGGGGAGAGGGAATAGTAAAATCTCTCCTGCGCACGGGCTACATAGTCTCCTGCAGGCTTTCTCAGGAAGGAGTGATGGAGACAAATGAAAAAAGATAATCGCAAATTTTTAAAGACCCTGCTTCAACTTAAACAATTATTTTTACTTTACCACTTGCTGATTCACAGATCGCCATTTAGTGATGGATATTCAAAGTGGTATTATCTCATGTGCATTTGAAACGTACAACTTGTACTGCGGTAAATACATTGAATTTGTTTAATCAAATTTAAAATCATTATCGTTAACTGTACTCAGAAACGTGTATGCAGTAATGGACTTAGTTATGTCGCATTTATATGTTATACGCAAGATTTATTGAAATAATGATTCATTGGAAAATTTATTGAAATAGTATCTGTTATTAAACTATACTTTGGATACAAATATTTTTATTATTTGGAGTTCTGACATTCAAAAAATTATCATTAATTGTACTCAGATCCTCTTACGTGAAAATGAATTTTATTCCACGATACATTTTTCTCAAGCTTTATTTACTCAAACAATTACTATTACTTACTCAAAATTTTGCTTTGACTTATAAAATTAACTAGACTTTGCCACTTGCAGTTTGAAGTACTCGCCATCTAGCGGCGGAAGCTTAGTGTAATAGTAAAAAATGGAAGTGATTAAAAATTGGCCAAAATTTTTTCAAACAGTCACATTGTTATTTTCTGGTCATTTTGAAAGCGTTTAATACTTGTGACATAATTTTAAAAGAAAAATAGCCATAAACAAACCAATTAATAGTAATGTATTTTAAATAATTTTAAATGGTTATTCTTTGGTCATTACTAGTGAATTCGTACCACGCCGAAAGTGATCCAGCGTCCCTGTCGCCGCGCAAATCGGGAAATGTTATTTTTGAGCCATTGGGTATGGAAATTGGTATACAAGCCTAAGGTAATCGGATCCGCTTTGGCCACTAATTTCACATACCCTCGGACTTTTTTTTCGTGACCTAGGGTAATAAGATACATACTATTTCAATGGCAGAAGTAAATTTGATAACAAACCGTATAATGGCAATTGAGTATTTTCAGATCGTCACGATAAAAGCGTTTCAAGCGAGTGAGCAAACTAATGCATTTACAGGTAGCGATCTACAAACGGCAATCTGCATACACAATGTTTCAAGTACAGTAAGCTATAGCTACCCAATGAATCGCGCGCTCGTGTATAGCAAAAACACCCAGTGTCAACACTGCCGCGCGTTTCGAATTTACACCTCGCTTCGCCAGATCTCTCTAGGTATAATAACGTCTTTGCGCGCCTGAGATCTTGAAAAGACGCATAGGCACACACACACACACACACAAAGACTCGAGCTCATCTGGGCTTTAACGAGAAAGAGAGACAGAGAGATAACCCCGCGCATGCAAAGTATGAGTTGCGAGCAAAGATACGCGTTGCGAGCTCGCAGATCGAGAAACGCGAGTTACGATCGCGCGCGCCGCGGTCAGTGGCGCAGTGCAGTGTAGTTGTCTCTCTTCGAGTCGAGCGCGGAGAGAGAGAGAGAGAGAGAGAGAGAGAGTCGCTCGCCGTCGACGCGACCTTGCCTAAAAGCTTACTCAAGGCCGCGACGCGCCGAACTTCTCTCTCGCTCGTTTCCCGCGTTTTCCCCATCCCCGTATAATATAAACGAACCCTGCGAATCCTGCGAACCCCGTCTGGATGGGGTCCAACGTGATCCAGACATCGCCGAGTGCTGTCGAAGTTTTGCGAAGATCGTCGCGCAGAAAAATGTCAGTTTAGTGTTAGTTTGTGATTAGATCATTTTCCACGATCATCAGAGTGAAAAGTGTCGATTCGATAAAAAAAAAGCTCGATAAAGTGTGCCGAATTCGAGTTGTAGTGAGTGCGAATCATCACCATCCGATCGTTGTCGATCGTTCGCAAAGTTTTACACAGCACCACACAGCATCGACGTCTGTCTGCAGATCGCCAATGTCATGGAGTTTTTTCGTGGCCACTTTCGCATAATCGCTCGCGATTCACGGACGTATAACAATTAGGTTTATGTAAAATACAATAACAAGAGAATAAAGCGGAGCCAGTGATCGAATCGCATAATATAGCCGCGTAGTATAAGCGTACAGCTGCTTCTGTGTATCGTCTGTGTGTGTGTGTGTGTAGGCGCGCGGAGGACAGCCAATTGTTCAAGGCCAGTCGCGCGCACACGTATAGACGACGTTTTCACGATTTTACTTTTTGCTCTCTGCATTTATTCAAATATTATTATATCGCATGGAGCGACGTTATTTATTTTCTTTTACATAACGTGTATATAATGCAGTCGGTCGGGC
Organism: Trichogramma evanescens; assembly: GCA_902732785.1. Lineage (NCBI taxonomy): Eukaryota > Metazoa > Arthropoda > Insecta > Hymenoptera > Trichogrammatidae > Trichogramma > Trichogramma evanescens. The sequence goes on along the minus strand of CACVKI010141346.1, from coordinate 37,603 downwards.
GCAGCGCTTGATATCGACGTTCCACGAGAGAGAGAGAGAGAGAGGCCGCCTGAGCGTGTGGGACGTGCACTATACCTTCCGCAGCGAACGGAAAGCATGTCGAACGAAATTGATAAGATCGGGTATTGGTTTCGTTTGCTGTTTAGAGACCGGTTAGTACGGAGCTATGTATACTCGTGTCGATAGTACAATGTTGCTCTCGCTATTTGGAAAAGCATCTGTCAGACGTTTAAAAATAGCGTACGATAATTGGCTATCGATTACGGCATGCAATTGCGATCTATTCTTGTTGCTATTGGCAGGTCTTTAAATTTCCGTGCAGCTATATTTTTACCGAGCGAGCCTCGAGTTCGTCTTTGTTTTGAGGCTGCGAATCGGCCTTTCGGTCAATTTTTTTTTTATTCGCTTCGACCAGCATCGGTTCTATGATTTTCATATCGTGTGGAAAACGCCGTTCCGGCCGAACGAGCCGCGTGCAATACGTGGCCTCTATGTTATACGCCACCACCGAACGCATTCGGAAACACAATTGCGGAGCAGCAACAGCATTCGAGAAGTCGATCGGTTGCACGTGCTTGAGCAAGCGTGGCGTGTGCCGCGCAGAAAAGCAACTTTCGATTGCGAAATCGGCGCCAACGCGCGCGCATCGATGTCAAATAGACCGAAATCGTGTGCCTCTTGTAGTTTGTTTTTTGTTTCGGCCGATAGCTTACTCATGCTTATCGAGGTGACTTTTTTGTCCACTTTGTAAACATTTTGACGAAACGCCGCGGCGTCAGCTTGTTGCAATTGACTATCATAGTATCACACTTGTTTACAATTGTCATTCATTAGCGAAAAACGAATCTGCGACGAGCACGAAAAATGTATAACCGAGCCCTGAAATTGCGATGCTGCAGGTGACTGCTCTGTGCCTCGAGGAGCGACAGGAGAATGCCAACGAAGGAAGACGTCGAGTGGAGTAGTCGCGGCGCCGAAAATACATTTTTAGACGGTAAGTGCAAGAGATTTGAAGTAGCTCGAGCCCGGCTTAACATCGCGGCGAAATCAGCAGCGACGGCGGCACGCATCCAGCAGCAGCTGCACCGCAATATTGAAAGCATAAGCTATATACACATATATATAGCGCGCTCGGGTGGTGGGAGCGAGAATATATAGAATAAAATATATAAACGATGGAGCAAACGCGCGGGCGTACGAACGGCGCGGCTCCGACGGCGAATCCGCTGCGGCGTAGTCTGTCGGCGACGACGACGTCGGGCGCCACCGCCGCCGCCAAGACTCCGGAGGTGCGCTGCGCCTGCCAGTACTTCGGGAGCTACTCGCTGCTGCCGGAGCGAAGCGCGCTCCTGGCGGCCAACAAGAGGCCCCCGCCTCACCTCGCCAACGCCAAATCCGCCGCCGCAGCAGCGTACGCCAACGACAGGCGGCCCGCAGCAGCAGCCGGCGGCAGAACCGTGTGGCAGAGACCGGCAGCCGGTAACAACAATAGGCCAGTGCAGCAGCAGCTCACGCAGTCGCGGCCCAACGGTGCCGCAATGGGGTGAGTTGTTCTACTACACGAACGATATAACAGAGGGGGTGGTTCGCCTGCGCGCACCCGACTTGCCGCCGCCGCCGCGTCGTCGTATCGATCACACCCGCCGCACACCCTGTTCTCTCTCGCAACGCTGCTGCGTGCTGGCGCACAGTCCGACGACATGCTCAGCCGCGAGAGGAGGGTTACGTTCAGATTGCGGTAAGGGTAGTAGTCGTCGTTGACGCGATCGTGCAACGGCCTCTTGATAGTTGTATCTCGTGCAGGTCAAAGATATATTGCGCGTTGGTGCCTGCAGCCGTGCCAAGTTTATATACATCGATATAGCGGCCCGCTTCGATCCTCCGCCCGCAGTGGTGCTTTCGACGAATCGTAACGAATCGTTTGCGCGGCTGCACCCCCGCGACTACCGCCGCCGACGACGCCGCCGCCGCTGCATGCACACATACGCTCGGGGTGTGTCGATAAATATAAATTGTTCCGCATCGAAGTTATGTAAGTCGCGCATACTGTATATGATACGCGTTTAACACGGATACTCGCAAGTATGGAGCATTACGGAGCAACAGCAGCTAGTGGCAATTCCACCGCTCGATCGTCGTCGTCGTCGTCGTCGTCGTCGTCGTGCATCTCTGCTGACTATTTTCGTGCGTCAAGCTCGTCGTCATTCTTTTGCTTTTCGAGCCTAATTCGCGACTTTGCTTTTAGCACTCCACTCGGTACGTACTTTGCTTCTTTTTTTCTTTTCTCTCTGTGTCTGTGTCTCTCTCTGTTCCTCTCTCTTGTATACGCACGCACTACATAACTCATGCATGCGCTCGCAGTCCAGCAGTGTTTCAGCTCGTACATCTATATTTACGTATGTCGCGCGGCAAAGAGTAGTACAGTACACGTTCTCCTCTCTGGCAGCTACTACTCGTTCTTTTGTACTTGGCTTTGTGGAAAATTCACGTCGCTATGTTCTCGGCCTCTCTTCCAATCCTTCCCCAACTATGTATACATGTGTATGTGTGTTTGCGCTTATAATACAGAGTCTCGACTTTGCGCTATAGGGGAGCTTGCAAGCGCCGTATAGTTCTAGGCATACGTGCGCACCGACACACAACAGCTCCGCGCCAACAGATCGATCGTCGTCGTGAACATCGCCTTGCGCGCGCGAAAGAGCTTAGATATTCCTCGAGATTTGCAGTAGGTGATTGAACCTCGTGGTCGCTTTGCACCAAAGTAACAGCGGCTAGGCATTAACGCCGCAGCACGAGCATAGTTATGCACTAACGCGCTTGGGCACGCAAAGCTTTTCAGCGAAATAATGTAATGCGGCGTAGATGGCTAAGCTATATGCACGTCAGTACTCATTACTCATTGACGTATAGCGTATACAATTTTAATGGGAAACGCAATACTGCAAGTACGTTTTAGAACATTTCGACTGTTGGTGAAAATTTCAATAAGCTCAGTTGTAGAGAGTTTTGTTTTTGGCGATATTTATGTTTTTTCCCTCATCTCGACTAATCCGTGTCAGACGAGCTTTTACCTACTTTTCGTTTCGAGGAGCAGCGGCAGAGCGTTCGACTCTCTTTTCTTGGCGGAAAACGTTGTATCTTTTTTCGGCGTTCCGATGATGTTTCCATTGAGCCACTAAATAAAAGCTCCCATGAGCTCAAATGTCAGGACGCGATGACGGTCGACGAGCGATCATCGACGTCGCAGCTTGCGCCTCACCTTCGTGCGATTCTTCTCTTTTCTTCCATGTGGCGCATCGTCATCTCTGCCGCATATAACGTCGTGTACAGCAACGATCTATTTTCACCTCTTTCTCTCTGCCTCGCAATAGTAGTAGTAGAGAATACGAATACGAAAAACAAAAGCGACTGCAGTAGTTCGTTTTTCTCTTGCTAATTTGTTACGCGTTGTGTGTGTATGCGTGTATAGGAGTCGGACAGGCATGTGCTGGCTAGTTTAAAATTAAAGGCTCTCGAGAGAGAATCTCCGCACACGAGTGCGAGTTCACGGCCGCAGTGTCTCGGAACAGTAGTACATGCATGCATAGGAAAATGCCGAGCGAGTCGTTTGCCTTATAGGCGCCTTTTTTCACCCGGATTCTCGTCATCTCTTATGCTGCTGCTTCTGCTGCACTGCGCGAAGAGAGGTATATATGCAGCCCCAATGAGAGACGACACGTACGTTGACCATCTATTTAAGGCCCGTAGACTAGAGCTACACGTCTAACTATAGAACCTCGTCGCGGTGAACTATGTGTTCGTATACGGCCGATGTGATTATACGGCGCACACCGGTACCTACGAGCTGCGGACTGCAGTAGTGTCGCGATGGATACACTCGAGCGCACTTCGATCGGACGAATTTGACCCCAAACACGGTTGCAGTTTGATCATTCGACCCCTGACCCCGTCGTCAAGTTTTCGTGATAATTTGTATCGAATCGTGAGGAATTATGAAGAACAAGCTGCACATCGTCGCCAGTGTCGAGGAAGAGAAATTAACCGCGAACCGTCATGCGTAAAGTTTCATCTCGACTTATATACGCGCGATATTAGAGATTTTTCTGCGCTTGCGGCCGTAGTGGAACTAACTAACTCTCTGTGCCTACCGCTTTTGCAACACTCGACGCAGCTATATATCTATCGATCGGCTATTTTTTCTGCTGACAATAAGTGTTGTTGCTGTTGTTGTTGTTATTGTTGTCGTTGTGATTGTTCATTATTGCTTTACTTTATACAATTTATCACCTTTGTTGATCATTCGATGAAGTATGCTTTTATATTTTTTACTAATTTTTATTTTATTTTAAGGAAGCTCCGTGAGTTATTTTTATGAGGCATTAAAAAAAGTTTGTTTAATTTTTTTATTTGTGTACCAATAATGTTCTTAGGTATAGCAAATATTTCATTGGTACACAGCTTGAGAATCAGTTTCATAAATCAGTTGAACTTAATTGAAACCAAGCCACACTGCGATCGCGCGCACGTATGCAATATCCAGATGCACGAGAAACGGGAGCGAAAATATATTAGCACCGTGGCGCAAATAACTTGAAAACATCCGTTCGAAATTAACGCTCCTCATATCTGACCGAGTTGAAAAAGATGATACTATTTGGCTATTGGAATTTTTTTCAGGCCGTACGAACGAATTTCATTTCGGAATTGATCATTTTTTAAATGGATATTGTAAAATTAATATCGAATTTCGACTTTTCTTGACATAGTCCATACGTCCTTATAGCGGCTTTCATTCGATTGACGTTGAATGATGAATCTAAAATAATCATCTAGACATTTTAGATCCATGGCAAATGTTATTGTTACACGCTAGACAGATCTCGTGTTTATTTTTCAAAGTTGAAAATAAAACAGAAACGAAACATCAAAGGAGGTCTATAACGTAGTTTTATAATTCGCACTTGCTTGTCAATCGATCGGTAGTCGACTTTATTGTAAATAAATCGGGATTTTGCGCTCTAACCGATCCTTAAGTTCAATGCCAATTTTCCGAAATAGACATAATTTATAGATTTGCCATGATTAGAGCTCCCACGCTTTAAATGTATTTTTACACAAATTTTACGTAAAAAAAGTGAGCGCAAAAATTAATCCAAAAATCCTCGTGCTTTGCTTATTTTTTGACCGACAGCGATCACGAGTATGAGCCGGTCGGTCAGCCGGTGGTGCGGCTGGCGCTCTCGTCGAGCACGGTGGCGGTCCGCATGGTCGCCCCCGTGGTCAAGATCACCGACACGGCCGTCGCTGACAGCGACGACAGCATCGAGGACCGCTACCGTTTTCAGCAGCGGGCCCTCATACTCGACGGCGACGTGATCGTGCCGCTGGACGGCAGCATCGAGGACAACGCCATGGCTGGAAAAAATCTGGGCGACCAGACGATCGATACCTTAGGGGACGACGAGGAGCTGTCGTCCGCGTCGTCGTCGCGGCCGCCGATCAGTGGAGCGCACAGACAGCACAACTTCGAGTTGGCCGCGGCTATCAAGGAAGCCAGACAGGAGGCCGAAACGAGAAAGCAAAGTTTGGTAAGGAAGCTTTTGTAATTATTATTATTGCAACGAGAAAAAAAACACGAAAAATCGTGTTCCCTTGCCTCGCTCTTATTTATTTTGCTCGAGATCGAGCTCGGCATCGCTTACTAGCAATTGGTGTTGTTTTATTACATCTTTCAGTTGAGCGGAGAACAAACTATTCTTAGAAACAGATAGCAAATTGAAAAGCTTTTCATCGAAAGCTTCAAGTAACAGCAAATGAACTATTAATATTGAACTAGCATAGCTTTTTACTTTGTTAAAAGAAAAATAAAAATTATATATATGGTATAATATAGGTATGCAGCAATATTGGTATTATTAGAATATATCCTTATAACCTTTGACTTATAGAATTAATTTTACTTAACCACTTGCGGAATTACCGGTAAAGGTACTTGCCACCTAGCGGTGGAGGCTTAAAGTGGTATTATCACGTTCAAAATGGTTGAAAACTGTTCGAAATATTTGGAAACAACTAACTTGTCATTTTTAAGTCATTTAAAATGCACTTAATATTTTCAACATGAATGTTCAAACTATTAACAGAAAAATCATCAAAAAATAATCCAATTCACGGTCACAAATAAAACATTTTAATTTGTCATTTTTTAAATGATTATTCACGCGCACTTATTTAAAATTTTTAGTTGTCCACAATATCAAAGTGATGCAAGTAACTTTTGTGCATTTATAGATCGACGAAGCAGCAGCAGCCAATGTCGAATCTCCCCTTCGCCGAGGCGCCCGCGACTTCCAGCAAAGACTGAAAAATCAAGCCGGTCGAATACACTCGAGACTCAGCAGCATCCAGAAGCCGACGTTCGGCAGACGAGCGAAAACGCCGACCATGGCCAAGCCCATGAAACCCAAGCCAAAGACAATGACCGTCCCACCCTCGCCCAGAGCCGAGCAAAAAGCCAGCCGCTTGGAACGCTTTCGAATGGCCCTGCCGGAACGCCCGAAATTTCACCTGCCTGACAAATCGAAATTTCACCTGCCCGACAAATCAAAATTCCATCTACCGGAGAGGCCAAAATTTAATCTTCCCGACCGTCCAAAGTTCAATATGCCCGATACTACGAAGTTGAGGAGCCACCTGAAGAAACCAAATATCCAGATGCCAAAATCGTTCAATCGCGTGAGACGCAGTGCGTCGCAGCGCGTCACAAAAGTAAGTAATTGGAAAAGTGTATCGGTGCGCACTTGACACGTCGATACTAATCAGTCATAATTTGGAACTTACACAGACTCAAGAGAGCAGCGAAACAGCTGCCGTCTCCGCCGAGGAAGGAGCTCAGCAACGTCGGAGCATCTTCGACTTCTCGACCTATCCTCGGCCGAAAATTTTCGAACGCAAAGCCAAAGCCAAGACCAGCGGCGAGGAGTTCGCCACCTCGTCGCCCAAGGAGTCTCGCGCGCAGTCGACCGAGTCCTGGTCGACGTTTCCACGAGTGAAGAAGGCCGGCCAGTCTCTGGTGGCTCGCTGGTCCCAGCGCTTCGGGGACACGGCCCCGCAGCCACACTTCCCCGAGCCCGAGGGCAGCGTGGATCGCTCGAGGCCCTGGCGTCATCCGTCCCTGGAGGAGCCGAGGCTGTCGCTGAAGCCGCAGACATCGCAGGACGACGAGCAGATGCCCTGGGAGACGGCCTCGAGGAAGAACTACGACCTGGAGGAGGCGAGCGTGCCGCTCGAGGAGGACGAGGACCGATCCTACGGAGCCAGCTTAAAGGTGGTACATACATGTTAAAATCTCTTGGGAATAATAGTCTTTCGTAATCTGCCGTAATCTGCTTGGTGTTCTTTTTTTTTTTTATACCGCTATCTTGCACGATTTACTTTTTTTGTTTATTATTATTATCAAAGTGGGCTAGTGCTGGAAATGGGCATGTAGGTATTGTGATTTAATTTTTCATTTGGATTTCACTTTTTAAAAATGTTTAAGTTATTTAAATTTTATTATTATTATTACTACTACTCTTTTATTATTTCTATATTATTATTTCCATTATAAATTGTGTCATGTAAGTTTGTTATTCATTATGGTGATGGCTAATCATGTTATTATTATATTTAATAGGCGTTGGATTTTGTTTAATTTTAATAATGGAATATGCAGGAGGCGACTCGAGACTAAAAACACTTCTCCACCATTTTCCGTGTTGTTTAGCGCAGTGATTTGTACATTTGTAATGATTATTCCTGCTTTATTTATTGAGTATATGTAACTACTACTTCTATTACTTACTACTATGATTACACTTTATATATGCAGATATATTACAACTACAACTACAAAAAAAAAACGGTGATGAGACATTTGTTGCACGTTTTTTTTCACTTATCATGCACTGATGCGTACTATATATATAATTGGTTGAAGGGTTTGTTTTCTGTTCATGGAAGCGAATGACTTAGCTAAAACAATATATTTGCGGAATGTTATATACCATCTGTTGTTTATTGGCATTTGTTGGCACCATTTATAATAACCAAAATCAATTCATGGCAATGGCAAAATTGTGTTGCATTTATCCCGCAAGGACGACGTTGTTTCCGGAAATATCATTATGCTGTTTGTGCCGGTATTGTGTCAGTATTGTGTTTAGATGCAGATATACATTATTATACTCACCAGAGTAAATAACCATTTTGGAATGTTCGAACTATTTTTTCTATATGCTTTGCATCTTTCTCAGTGATCCTTCACCATTGATAAATAATATAGCTACATTTTCTGTCATGAATATTACATTGCTGTGATATACAACTAGAGTATATACAAATATATAAATATATATAATATCTATATATTTTTCTGTAATGTCCGCCTTTTTGATACGTACCTATTTTATAGAATGAAGGCTGCAGTGTGTGATGTTCTTTATATATACATATTTTATTACTATTCTAGAGGCTGTGATATTGTTATAACTTTTTCACGTAACTAATAGAGCTATATATATAAATTGGACCTGTTGTCTCTTGTATAAACAATTGTTATTATTATTCACTTTGTAATCCATGCAAGTTTCTTCTCATATCATGCGTGGCATAAAAACAAAAAAAAACAAGCTTTACTCCCGAATGTTAAACAAAATAAAAAAAAACCAAAATCTTTCATGCACGTTTTTAGTTGCACCGATTGATTGACCGATTGATCGCCCGGGGTTTTTTCGTAAATTGACTTGTACAGTTGAGAATCATCCTAGAAGGCAAGAACAAACTAATACAACTTAGATTTTGCATAAGCGAATGTGCTAGATTTTATATCTATATATGCATTGAAAATATATAAATATATATACACACGTACGCGTATATATAAATTTATATATAGATAGAAAAACATTTGATGAATTTTGATTCATATTGCTGTGTTGCTGATATATATCACGAAGTATCCAAATAGAGGCCGCATATTTGACGATTTAGTGTTTTGGAATAACATTATATTGTGCATCACTTTTAGGCTGTAAAAAATAATAAAACGCAACCGCAAAACGTAAGCCGAGCGAGACTCATAAGGTCGAGATGTTGAACTTTGATTAATTATTATGGCTGTTGAGAATTTGCATCCAAGTTTCTTCTCTCATTTTATTATCACGCAAGATCGACAAACCTGGCTTGGAATGATACATCATCGTTTAATGATTATTATGTACTTGCACGTTATTGGAATTTTGCACCTGCATACGAAAACATAAATAATAATACTATCAATGGTTGAGGGTTTTTCTTTAATTGTTGGTAACATTACATTAGATACGTCATAATGTATACCCAGCATTGTTGATTGAGCATATTCTCCACTAGATCAGTATTATTGAAGTATCTAATAAAATGCAAGAGTATGTACAAAAAAAACAACAAAGTTTTAATAACAAAGTAAGCACCAAAACAGTTTGTTGATCCACGCAAGTGTGTAGTAGCAAATCAGTCAATAACAATTGGGAATGCTCGTCAATAAAAAAAAATAATAGTCTCATTACCGCATTTACAAAATCTAGGCAATTTGTGCAGATATCCAACTCTCCATGTACAAACCGCTCTTGTGAATGTTTTTTTCTCACTTTGCCTCTCTACTCGCAATTGCAACAATTATTTCTGGTGATACTTTTTTGTATGTTTATAATTAATATAATACCATAGAATGAACTTTCTATACTATCGCCTCTCTGTATATAATAAATAATTATATATATAACATATGTGACAATTTGGCAGTGATTAGATATGCGACATGCAGCAGTTATCGTACTTTTACAATATATATCATAGCTTAGGCACGACTTTTTTTTCTTACTCTCAGTGTTAATTCCGTAATATTATACGTAAAACATAATATGTCCGCTTCTGTATATTTTTCAAAATTCGTGCAATAAACAACAAAATATATTGTTCATCATGCATATAATATCTCTTGCACTATTTACAAATATATATTCGTTGAATTGCCTAATAGATTGTTGACATGCGAACTCTTTTGATAATTCTGTATAACAACGCTACATTTTGTTATATCCACGTAAAAAATAATCATGTATGGCGGCATCTTTTATTCTGTTTTTTTTTTTGGTATAATTATGTGCAAGGCTGTTTACCAAAGTGATACATATATATTTAGAGGAGTGAATAACACAAGTAAAAGGACTTGAACTCTAGACTTTTTTTTGGCAGTGCACGTTTATGTATACATGCAGATATATAACATCTATACATATACATATATTACGACTTGACGCATAAGCTATCATAATATATGCATATATATACATTTATATATGTATTTGTTATGAGTTTAGTGCTAGGTGGCGTTTTTTCGTGTATATAATATAGAATGCAGCATCTTCCTGCGCAAACTAAATTATAATTCACTATATATTATACATAGTTTGATTCCGTCGTTGACCATAATTTTGATTACTAGCCTTTTTCCTTGAATATTATACTTTTATACATTTAATACATATAATAGCTGAAGTACCAATTTTTCAAGCTCTTTGTCACCCGCAATCTGCCTTTATTACATTATTCTTACACTATTGTTACATAAATATATTGCATAACTACATTAAAAAAAAATTGCGTGATCCATAAGACACGCAATTCCAGTGTGCACGTTCATATATTTTTGTAAAAGTTTAATATTGTGTATACCCAAAAAATCATTGCATTGCGAATGACCGAGGAATCTTTAAACTCATCGAAAACAGCCGACAGGCTTCGAGCACTTTGAAGAATAATAGATAATATCCATATTTTGAGAAGACCTACACGCAGTATTTTAATAAAAACTAGAAAATAATTATGACCAAAGGAATGTCTGTGAATAACAAAACGAAACTTTCTAGAATCTGTAATAGTTGTGTTTTTTTATCGAGTTTTTCCATTTGCATCTTGTGCAACATGAGAGTGATGAGATATTAATACTGACTTGCCAGTGATATATACTTTAGGATAAAATTAACTGTTATTTGCCGTCTGAGTATGTAAAATAAAATAAAAAAATGAAATAAAAAAAAATAGAGCGAGATTCGCAATGTGCACGATATATAATTCAATTGATTAATTAATTAAATATATATAGCTTGCGATTAATCGCAGGCAGATGACGGCAGATTGCCAAGGGCTTTTTCCTGACGGATTTTAACATGTATGTACCCCTCAGGATCCAGAGTTGAGCTACGGCAAGGCGCCCGTCAGGGACCCGGGGGCGCGCGACATCGCCGTGCAGAGAGCCAGAAGCCACGAGGAGCGGGGCCCGGCCGACGACACGGTGAGTGCGCGCGCAAATTGATATATCTGTATCCTATTACGCTCGAGCTTCTCCATTGCGTGTGTCTAAAGCGGTGCCGAATTTTTGTTTACATCGCGTCCAAGCAGCGACTTATCACTGAAAGAATCATTCAGTATCATTGAATCGTGGAAAGAGACCGGACGAATAACAAGCCGCCGAGGATCGAGAATTATTTCGGATTTTTCGCGTATAATCTCGAATCGACTTTTACCGTAGCGAACATTCTTTCAAGTTATATTTAATTATTTATTATTTGTTATAATAAAAATCATGAAATTCATAAAGAAGATATTACTTATAATCAGAGTGAGATTCGATAAATTAGAAAATATAATTGTGATCGATTAAATGTACAAAACTCATAAATCGAATTTTCGTTTTGCTCAACAGAAGGACAGCTCGGCGTTTCACCTGAAGAGCCTGTACGATGGCTCGTTCCCGGCCGTGGACCCGCGAGACTTTGGAATTCAGGACATCGACGACTCGATCGAGCACTCGGAGGACGAGGAGTCGATGCGCTCGGACCGCGAGATCCAGCAGTCGAGCGGCAGCTCGTGCGAGCGTCGGCGTCGCGGCGTCATCGAGGAGATCGGCTCGGACGAGTTTTTCCTGCGCGCCAAGGGCATCAGCCAGGAAAACATGAGATTCCAGCTGATCGACGAGATCAGGTAAATGCGCAAAAAGAAATAGAATGAGCCCCTCGCGCATTGGTGAAAAAAATTATAAAACGAGTTCTTACTGTGGAATTTAAATACCTCGTACTGTGTACGCGTTTCTACTCCCCTCTTCACTTTACCCCTCGAAACGTAGCTACGTAAGCACCCTGTACGCGCACTACAGCTGATTCGGCGGGTATCTTATATTCTCGACTCGCTTTTTTTCACTCGACGCTCGCGCAGGGATGCCATCCGACCTCGCAACAACGCCACCGCAGCCGTCCAAGAGAGTCCGCCCAAGCGTCCTCAGCGTCGCAAGCGCAAGGAGGAGTCCGTCGAGTCGTTCGGCGAGTCGTCCATCGGCGCCGATAGCAAAGCCGCACCCCAGGCGCCCAAGCGAGATCACAGCTCGCTGCAGCGCAGCCCCGAGTCGTTCAGGCGACGCGGCTCCATCGAGCGGGCCAGCAGTCTGCAGGCGACCCATCGCGTCGTCTATCAGACCGAGTCGACGCCGAGCAAGGACTCGGACACGAGGATGCCGAGCGAGCCCGCCCTCGACGACCTGGTGGTGATCAAGCCGCAGCGCAGAAAGTCCAGGACGTCGCTGAGGAGCTCGAGTCTGCTGCCCGAGGAGCAGAACATCATGTTCGTGTCGATGGAGGGCTCGAGCGCCGCCGAAGAACTGGCGGAGCAGAAGCCCAGCCCCATGGCGCCCAGCAGAAGGAAGAGATTCCGCACGAGCCACCAGTCGTCTAGTCTCAGGTGAGCGTGTGGCTCTTTTGAAATCGATAGGCGATTTTCTAAAATCATATTTTCACACAAATATTATTTTATTTTATATTAAATGCACAATAATGCAGATCCCCGCTAGCTATTCCCGAGAAAGCGTCTTTGGAAACAATGCCGTCGGCCTCTTCGCGCGTCATGATAATCAATTAGTAATGTATTTTATAAAATGATGGTTTCTTGAACCTTGTATTAATTATGGTAACTAAACAATCAGTGTATCTCGACTTCCCATTCGATCTACGATGTTTTTAACAATTAATTAAGTGTCTCTCAAATCGATAGATTTTCTGTCACACGTTTACTTTTTCGAGCCATTCAATTTGTTTCAAGTCCTTCATTTGTAACTCCGATCAATTATCTACAGTACTATTTTTGCAAACAATATCTTGAACATCTTTTCATCACTCAGCATAAGGACCAACGACAGCAATCTCTGCAACGGCTACCCCGACAACGCGTCGCCCCACCAATCCGTCGACAAAATCCCTCCAACGCCACCGCCGAGTCCTCCGCCGAACGAACGGAATCGTCAGAGTCGTCCCATCGACGAGCTGGACTACATCGAACGATCGCTCGAGGAGCAGCCCACCACGAGACGAGCTGCCACCGCCGCCGTCGCAAGCACCCCGATCCCGCCGAAACGGACGCGCTCTCGAACCGCCTCGATGATCTTCGAGGACGACCGCACGTCGCACGGCGCCGACTCCCTGCCCGGCGACTTCGACGCGCCGGTACTGCCGCGCGACTCGTCGTCTCGCGAGCCCAGTCTGCCGGGTTACGCGCGAATCGAAAGGAAGGACAAGCCTCCGAGAGCACCACCCCCGAGGAGAAAACGCCAGCAGGGTAAATTCGCCACGACTCCGAGACCCTCGAAGCACGAGGCCAAGAGAAGCCCGAAGACCTTCTCTCACGCGGGTGGTACTCTGAGGTCTGCCAGGTCGGAATCCATGAGGTAAGTTTTTCATTGCAAGCAGTGCGACGATCGTGAGAAATCGGTAATAAAGGGTGACGATATCGCGTTGTGCTGCAGGAAATCGAGCGAATCGATCCCCTTCATGGACGCCGACTACTCGCTCGAGCACGACGACGGCTACTATCAGAGCGACGTGCTGCGCAGCGACGAGGTGCTCAATCGGATGCACGGTCGGCCGCTGCCGGCGCCGCCCCGTCCGCCCCGCCATCGCAAGTCCTTCAGGCGCGCGAGTCTGACGCGCGAGATCACGCCCGACTACACGGAGACGATCGCCTCGACGCAGACCGATCCCCTCGGCGACGATCTCATCGTCGAGGAGGAGGTCACGGGCAAGCTCATAATGACGACCTCGAGGTCGGGCTCGACCCAGGTGCTCATCAGCACGGAGCGCGTCCCGAGTCCATCGGCGGGCAGCTTCAAGAGCGTCTCGGCGAGCACGCCGCCCATACCACCGAGGCCCGGCAGCGGCGGCTCCCACGCCAGACACAGACCGGATGGTACCGGTGAGTTTCGCACTATAATTCCGAGTCTCGTTTTTACGAAACGTTCGAATCGTCGTTCACATCCGGCTGCTCGCTCGTTAGATTTCGATGGGACGGATTGTAAATCACCGGCGCCAGACAGATCCAGAGTATTCGATTTGTCCCAGCTGGATATGCTTCGAGCCGCACTGTTCTCCGGCGACGAGCCGTTGAGGATCCCCAGCCTTGAAGTTGCCGATCTCAAGGTCGACCGGTTGACGGTGTCCCAGCTGGAGGCGTACAAGGTGGCGGCATCGGAAATCGACGCCATCGTCGTGTCGGCCACGGAGATGTCGAGCAAAAACGAGCAGGACGGCGGCATATCCGCCTCTCTTGTCCAGGAGTTGATTGCCATCAGAAACCAGTTGGGTAAGTCGAACGAGACAGCGCCGTGTGCCATTTTCTCGTTTTAAGTGATCGATGAAATTTCATGTGCAAATCAATCTGTAAATCCATACAGAAATCCACATTCTCATGTGAATTTCTAGATTGATTTTCATTTGGAAATGAAATTTTTTTTTTTTATTTAATTAAACAGGATCGTAAAAAAAAGTTTTTATCCATTCATAGAATTGATCGATGAACGTGACATTACAGAGGCGGTGGCGGCAGCCCAGTCTCGGCCCCAGTCGGTCATGGAAGACGCTTACACGTCGACGAGCAACGAGCGCATCGATCTGAGCCCCGATCTGCGACGATCCTACACACGGGAAAGTACTCCGCTATTGGTGGTCGAGCCTCCCGCTTCGGAACAGGAGGCGACCGCCTCTATGGGCCGTACCGTTTTCCCGCAGAGCGGCTCCTCGACAGACTTGCGTTCCGTTGGAATCCCTTCCGAGGTGAGTGTCGGATTATTTTTTGGATCGAGCTGATCTGTGCTCACGTATAATATAAACGCGTTGTAGAGCACGAAGAAGCCCGTGATCATCACCACGCCGGCCGAGTCGCCACCACCTCAGAGCGATCGAGACGATGTCGCGTCGTCGAGGTGCCCCGCCGCCGCCGCAGGTTCGGAAGACTCGCACTCGACGACCCACTCGCGTTCAGCGTCGCCGGGTGGATCATCGACGGGACGCGGCCTGCGCCAGACGGCCTCACCGGTAAGGTCGCTGCCACCCGTGATCTCGGTTACGCCCGACGCCGTGCTCCAGCAGCTGCGGAGCGGCAGCGGCAACGCGGCGGGCTGCTGCGACGATCAATCCATGTCCGACGCCCATCATCACGTGACGAGCCACGGGGCTCAGCCGCAACGTGCTGTCATGTCGTACCTGAGCGGCTCCTCGCGCTCCCCGTCGCCCGATCCATCGGCATCTGCGTCGTCGGTAATAATTCCATCGTCGGTAATTCCATCGTCACAGCCACCGCCACCTCGCAGCCCGAGTCCGAGCGTCGATTCCAGCACCAACACCGAGTCCCAATACGTAGCCTTTCCCCTGCCCCCGGAGTTCTTCTCATTAGCTCATTCTTCTGCTTCTAACAACCGTCATCTCGATCATCAAAATCACCAACATCACCACCTACAACACCATCACCATCACCACCACCAACAACAACATCAACATCAACAACATCTCCATCGTCACGGCATTGCCAATGGGCTAGACAATATGAGCGGCGTCGAGCCGAGTGTAGCCGAGACGAGTCGGCAGCTGCTGCGGGCGCTCGGATTGACCGGCAGTCGAGCACTCAGACAATTTGTCGATTCTGTAGTTTCTAGATTCAACCAGCAACAGCAGCAGCAGGACGACGACGACGGATTCCCCAGCGAAGAAAAAGTCCGCCGAGTAGAGCTGGCCATCTGCGCCCTGCTCGTGCTCATAGCCGGCCTCATTCTCGCGTGCTTCTGCTCGCCGAGGAACGTCGTCACCCATCACCACCACTGGGACTACTTCAATCCGCCTCAGTGACGCGCAGATAATATTACTACTACTACTACTGCCGATGTGCCGATCTCCCCGTAAAATTTATAATGCCACCGATCGTTCGCATAATTTTTTTTCTTTTTTCTTTTTTTAACGCCAAAACTGTAAGTATGATTACGATCCAACATCGCGGTCTTGTACTGCAATCGTTGCGTTTTTTTCTTCTCAGCGCAATTGTTATTTTAGCGAATAAAGTCTTGGCCAATTTTTTATTCTCTTGATGACGATGTTAAATCGTGAACAATTTTACCACGCAACTGACACAATATTTTCAGCTTTTAATATACATCGAACGCGCGCTGGGACTTAAAAAACTTACTTTACGTACTTTTATTTTAAAACGTATTCGATCACGCGGGGTCATCGATTTTACGAGAGATCAACGAATACATGTAATTACTTTGTAAGTAGAATTTTTGTTGAGATGGTTTCGTCAAGTTTGTATTTATTGATGAATTGACGAATTAACGATTGGACTTGAGCACGTCGGAATCGAACGACAGCAGCAATAGCCACTGCCGCTGTGTACACTAGAAAAGTGACTCGCCGTTTCGCCGATAATCACGATTGAATTAAAAGTGAAAGAGAGACTTTATATTAGACGAATGCACATAACAGTCAATCCATTTTCGAAAATTTTACTTATTCTTACGAGAAAATCAATAATGTTTTTACATACCTATTTTTTGTGACTTTTTCACATTTTTATCTACGAACGCTCACGCTCAAAATCATATGTTAATTAAAAATATCGCAATGACTTCATCAAATGAAGTCGAATCGACGATTTTCAATTATATCTTTGTTAATTGTGTAATTACAAAATTATGAATGATATAGTATTTTAAAAAAATATATATTGTATTCTATTGTTAAAAAATACGCAGGTGCAAAATTGAATTGAGTTTAATAATTTTGTTATCGTATGTTACTAATACAATACGTTTAAACGTAACGTTTTTAGAAACGTTACTCTTAACCCAAGCTCTATTCTGTTCAATTATTTACTATCGATCAATGATTAAATGATTTGTCGATGGAATCAGCTTACAGAATTTATATTGTGTAACTAAACTCTTATCAGTAATTCACGAATGCTATTGAAAATTGTTTCTAAAAAAATAGCTAGGCACCTGCGAAAATTTTTGTAATTCAAGAAAATTGTTCTTTTTACTGTTGTTATTTTATAACATTATTGTTACTACTTATCACAAGAATGTGAATAAACTATTCGAATATTTAAGAGCTTACTGAAAACTTGAATTATATGTGTTGATTGATTTTTTATTCATTAAATAGCATAAATTTAAATTTCCTACATAATATTTGAAAATACAATATATTCACGAAAGTTTTACATTCCATCCATTATGTGTACCTTTAGATAGTAGAAATGAAAATACTAATTTAGATTGTCTAAGTTGTGAAAAGAAAGAGCATTGTAAACATATTTTTACTACTATTTTATTGGAAATTTACATTTTTTACAGATAGAATAAAAGTTTACTAACTTTCTAATCAATATATAATATTTCTAATTTTCATTTTACCTAACACTGAATATATCCTCATGCTTTCAAGTTTCAAGTCCGTTAATTTTTTCAATTTTTTTACTTTCAGATTATGAATCAAATAATTTTTTATCTTTCACGCATTGCTTTCATACATTGACTCGCTATAATATATTTTTTCTCTTAACTGTAATTATAGTTTACAATCATTTAAAGTATTTTTTGTCATTTAACAAAAATTGTTCATTCATACTATTCATGCATACTTGATATAATAGTTGCAAATAACGTCCTCATTTATAAAATTATAAATTTGCACAAATACATTTTTGTCACAGTATAACAGTATTTTTATACAATGATTCATTTTCATATGCTTCAAAGTAATTTAATTCATCTTCTCACTTATCAGTATTGAATATCTTATAAGTTAGCAAATACTCTATTTACAGTCATAAATATAAGAATAAGAAGAAATCTAATTGAAAAGATCATCTTCGTAAACTTGTAAATTTCTTTTATCCTTGTGTGCAGATTTTTGTGTATAACTTGCAGCTAAATTAGACCACATAGAACTTGAAGTTGTATCATTTACAGGATCTATAACCGGTTGCCTTCTTGCCATTGACACTTTCAATTGTATTGAAGATGCCATGATACCATCCATTTCACTGATTGCCCGCTCAGCCGACTCTGGCTTTTCAAATGTTATAAATCCTCTAAAAATGTAATAATTTTATTAAAAATGTTTTGATGTATATACGATAAAATATAAATAATTTTGTACTAACTTTTTTTCAGCTTCCATTGTAATTTTAAGTATGTTACCAAACGCAGAAAAATGTTTTTTAAGTAAATCCTCGCTAATCTTATACCCACTGACAAATATTGTGTTTCCTTTGGCAGGTTTTATTTCTTGTTTCGAGGGCTGTGATTTTTCTAAAGATTGTTTATCATCTGTGTCAGAAGCTGATACAAAGCTGTCATATAATCCCTTTATTTTTTGTCTAGGAGGTTGTTCTGCTTCTTCTTCTGATTGAGTAGCTGAGAATGGCTGATAAGAACAGCTAGTCTTTTCTGCACTATTGAGTTTACGCTCTAAACCTCTAGGCCTTTTAAATGTTTGTTCTGGACGTTTGGCTGTTTTTGGAGCTGTGATCACTCCTGACTTTATTAATTTTTTTGCAACTTCCCTAGCATCTCGAGCCTCAATAGGCCTTTTAGGTGCTTGTGGTTGTCTTTCTGGCTCAGTTTTTGGTGCTTTCAAGTCTTGCAGAGCCTTTTTCTAGATAAATAGTGAGATTTTAATTTTAAAATTTATAAAATTAAATCAAAAATACTAAGAAGAATACTAGATAAGGAAGACATCACAATATCAAGTTCACGCGCGCATCTTTGGCGTCTTTCTAACAATAGAATGTATGTATGTAAACATAACCTACAGCACAGATAAACAAGCCGGTACAAAACATTCTTTCAAATGAATTTTACGTACTACTATGTACTGAATTATCGTTAGATTCTGAGGTCAATATTTTTCTCAAAAATTGCAATAATTATGTTGAAATATTCTTCTGTATAATGGTCTATTAAGTGCATAATTAAAAACTCGAGTTGATAAATAATTTACCTTTCGTTTTAATTTGAGATATTTCATCTGCAACATTTTCTCCTCTTCTGTCAAATTTACAGGAAAATGTATATAAACCATGATTTAATGAAATTAATCTTGTGGGAAGCTATATTAGAACTCAAAACTAGCGTGGCTTCAGGCTTGGGCTTCGGACACAGACACCCGCTCGTTGCACTATCACAAAGTGTACTGCTTGGCTATGTTTGAAAATTGAAGAACCGCAATGCTATTACAGCAGACGTTTTGTCACATGTGAAGACTGCATATATATAGAGTGATGAAGTTTCATTGAATCATTAGACAGTTTTGGCTTAAGTTTAGGGTGAATCAGAATTCGACGTCTTTTCTATAAAAAGTTTAAGGGAAAAGATGTATAGGCCAAATTTAAGAAAACTTAGAGACAGTAAATCATTCACTCGTCATAGGTGTTATAGTGTCAATAACAACAGCAAGTTTAATAATCCTCGATTAAATGGTACATTCACTCAATTCATTCACAATGGTTTATCGTCAATTTAAAAATTGAAATAATAATGATAGGTGTTTTTATTTTAATTATCAGATTTTCCGGAAAAATACCAACCCAATGATTGCCGAAAAGGATGGTATGAGGTTTGGGAGAAAAACCAATACTTCAGACAAAATAAGGATGCCAGCAAAACGTTCAGAATGATTTTACCTCCACCTAACATTACAGGATCACTTCATTTAGGTCATGCTTTAACAACAACTGTTCAAGATATTTTGGCTCGATGGTTTATAAATTTAGAATATTTCATAATTTTTGTATTAGAATTTAATTTTAAATCTAAAAACAATTTCATTCATCTTTATAGGCACAGAATGAAAGGTGCATCTGTAGTCTGGATACCAGGTTTAGATCATGCTGGTATAGCTACACAAGCTGTTGTGGAAAAGTATTTGTATAAAACAAAAAATATCAAACGTAGTGATATGAAAAAATCAGATTTTATAGACACTATTAATAAATGGAAGAATGAAAAATCTCAAATAATTGAAGATCAATTAAAAACTTTAGGAGCAAGTTTAGATTGGTCAAGGGAATATTTCACCATGAGTAAAGTAAATAAAAACAATATATTTTCACTGACATAATCCCTAAATAAACATTTTTTTATAAATTATTATTCACAGCACCATAATCGAGCTGTTCAAGAAGCATTTGTTAATCTAGATAAAAGAAATTTACTGTATCGTCAGAAAAGTTTAGTGAATTGGTCCTCAGCATTAGGTAGCACATTATCTGATATTGAAGTAGATAATATGATTTTAACAGGAAAAACTGATATTGAAATACCAGGGTATAAAAAGAAAGTTACTTTTGGTCAAATTTTTGAAGTTTGTTATGATTTGGAAGATGGGTGTAAGTAGACTTAAAAATAATTTATTCTTAATAGCTGGTTATAAACTTATCAAAAACTAAACAACACATTCTTTCATTTATAGCAGCACAGTTAAAAGTAGCAACAACTAGGCCAGAAACAATTCATGGAGATGTAGCACTTGCAGTACATCCTAATGATTCTCGCTATAGTCAGTTTATAGGAAGAAGAGTGAAACATCCATTAAAAGATTCACATATACCTATTATCGCAGATGAAAATGTTATAATGGATTTTGGAACAGGTACATTGTTCGAGCTGTTTTATGAAATATATTGAAATTAAAAAATATTTTTGAATGCAGGAATTGTTAAGATAACACCAGCTCATGATCGTTTTGATTACAAAGTGGCAATGAAAAATAATTTGGAAATGATAGATGTTATTGATGAAAATGGTCAATTAACAGAACAAGCTGATGAATATGCAGTAATGTTTTAAAATTGTTTTTGAAATTTAAGATAAAAATATCTTGACTTCAGGGCTATAAGTTTCTTTGTGATACGTTTTTGTAAAAAATTATAATATGACTGGAATTTAATATTTTCAAATAATCTGTATCTAAATACAAAGAAATAATCTCCTTGAATACAAAATTACTTTTATATTAAGTTGATTTATAAATAATTGATTGAAAAATTTTTAGGGGTTGCCAAGATTTATTGCCAGAACTAATATCATAAATCAGTTGCAAAGTATTGGTAAAATAAAATCAATTAAAGATCATCCCATGCAGATTCCAAGATGTTCAAGAACAGGAGACATAATCGAGTTAATTTTAAAAGAACAATGGTTTATAAAGTGTAAAGATATGATGGCTAAAGCTTACAAAGCTGTTGAAAATGGATCTTTAAGACTTAATCCTTCTTTTCATAATCAACTGTGGTTCAATTGGCTGGATGAAAATAATTGCAGGGATTGGTGTATTTCAAGACAGTTGGTTTGGGGTCATCAAATTCCAGCATACTTTTGTAAAAAAGATGGAGTTACAAAATGGATAGTTGCACATTCTGAAGAAGAAGCTAAAATTAAAGCTACTGAATTATTTGGTGAAAATTTTGAAATTTATCAAGACAGCGATGTACTTGATACATGGTTTTCTTCAGCCTTACTTGCATTTAGTGCTTTGGGATGGCCTGAAAAAGTAATTACTATTTTAACAAAGAAAAATATTGATAACATTATAACATTTTTTAAAAATATATTTTACAGACTGCTGACATGAAACAATACTATCCTTTGAGTTTAATGGAAACTGGTCATGATATTTTATTTTTTTGGGTGGCTCGAATGGTTATGCTAGGCCTTGAATTGACTGATCAACTACCATTTGAAGTTTGTACCACAGCATATTGTAGATAGTATAAGAATTGATAATTTTATGTTTATAATCCTATAATTTAAATATTATAATAGGAAGTTTTGTTACATGGAGTATTGTGTGATGCTAATGGAAGGAAAATGTCAAAAAGTAGTGGAAATGTGATATTACCTGAAAATGTAATCAATGGAATTTCTCTCGAAGTATGTTAAAATTTGACAAACATAATTAATAATTTGAAATCAAATATTTTTAAAGTAACTTGATAACTGTGATAATTTTCAGGATTTAAATGCTCAAGCTAAAGCGAGCCACGATGCAGGAATATTGAGTGACTCTGAATTAAAACGAACTACAGGAATGAACAAAAAACTTTTCCCAAATGGAATCCCTGAATGTGGAGTTGATGCTTTGCGATTAACTCTATGCTCTCATAATATAAAAAGTAACGTAAACCTCTCTTATCAAAGTGAAAGTTTTTTTATAATAATAATTTAATTTACTTTTCCTTAGAGCCTACTATTTCATTTGATGTTCTTGAATGTCAGCAAAAT
The DNA here is from genome assembly GCA_902732785.1 of Trichogramma evanescens. Classification (NCBI taxonomy): domain Eukaryota; kingdom Metazoa; phylum Arthropoda; class Insecta; order Hymenoptera; family Trichogrammatidae; genus Trichogramma; species Trichogramma evanescens. The sequence continues at coordinate 14,925 of CACVKI010141346.1, read as the reverse complement.
AAATTTTTTTGTAACAAAATCTTTCAAGCAAGCAAATATGCTCTTCTTATGACTGACGATAGCCCTATTGTGGTGCCTGAAAAGTTCACTGTTATAGATGAATGGATTTTAAGTCGCTTAGCATGGATGGTTGAAACAGTTAATGATGCTTTTGATCACAGAGATTTTCATAAAGCTATGGACGCTATAAAGCAATTTTTATATTATGAATATTGTGATTACTTTATCGTAAGTAATTTTTAAATGATATAAAATATCAGTAAGATTATTCACAATGTTACTAAAAATAATTTTGATAAAAAAATTAAAACAGGAAGGGACAAAACGTGGATTTATGAGTGAAGACAAAAGTATTGTAAATAGTCACAGATATGCTCTGACAAAATGTTTAGAAGTATCTATAAAAATATTGGCGCCTATTGCTCCTTACTTTTGTGATGATTTATATTCAAGACTGTCAAAAAAATTATCAATTTTTACTACCCAAAGCTCACTATGTGAAAGTGCTTACCCGGATACCAAAGACTTATTAAGTTTTAGAAACGTTAATTTAGAAACTAAAATGGAAAGGCTTATCCGAATTGTTTTATCTCTCAGGAGTTTACTTGGAAGTATTTCTGATAAATCTGACCTTGAAGGTATTTTCTTATAATCTAATATAATTGTATAAATTTAATGTATTGGTAATAGCATAAAATTGTTTTCAGGTCACATTATTGTAAATAATACAGAAGATCTGAAGCTGCTTGAAAGCAGTAAAAATATTATTGTCGCAGTTAGTAAATTGTCGAATATTCAAATAATTGAAGCAGATAATTATAAGAAATGTCGTAATTGTATAAGTGGTTCTGTTGATGAAACTGCTGCAGTGCATGTCATAATCAACAATGAGACTGTACTGAAAAATACGAAAGATCTTTTAGAACGTAGGAGAGTAAAGGCTGAAGAAAAGTTGCAAAAATTAATAAAAAAGACATCTTCGAAAAAATATTCTTCAAATGAATCAGAAGAACAAAAAAAAGCTGATCAAACAACAGTGAGTATATTTTTTTAATTAAAAAAATGTTACTTCTACCATTAATATTGAAATTATTACGTCAGATTTCGACGCTTCAAGGAGAACTAAAGAAGATCCCATTATCATCGTGATTAAATAGACAATTTTGTATATAAATTAAAAATATATTTATTGTACATAAATTTCTCAATACAAAATAATTTTGTATCATTCATTGTCAAATGAAAAATTAACTACGTTAATCGTCCTCATCAGACTCATCATCTCCATCATCCTCGCTGTCGTCTTCAGATTCTGAATCACTAGATTCATCTTCAACCCAAACTTGAGAGGACAAATCATCTTTCACTATAGTGACCCATTCCTCGAGTTTTTTACAATCTGCAAAGAAATAATTTTTTAGTTTCAAAACAACTTTTAACTTAGTTTGATAAATTTTCATTGTACTTTACCTAAGCTATAAAAATCATTTAAAGTGTACGTTTTATCGCCATCTTCAAAGAGACCTCCATACATGTACAAAACATTATTTTTAACAGCCAATCCAGGGTTTATCCTAGGAGATGGTGTGAATGCACATGAAACAGTTCCATCATTGGTTGTAGAAGTTTTACTTGTTGTTGGTGCTGGGCCAAATGATAGCTAGAATTTTATTAAAAATATGTTTAAAATTATGTTATTAAAATATAATTCTTTGGATAGTTAGAATAATTTTTCTATTACCGTGAAAATTCCATCATCATCAGTGACTTCATTTTGTTCTAAAACTACTTCCATTGGTTCATCTGCTGTTTCTTCAACTTCTTCATCTGAGTTATCTCCTTCCTCATCACATTTGGCTTTTCGTCTTTTTTTTTTATTATTTTGATCAGTCTTTCCAGTCAGATGAACTAAAACAATATTTGCATAACTGTTACTTCTGTGAACTTTTTTTTTTGTCAATTTTAAAACTTTTAAAAAATATACCTGTATGCCATTGTGATTTACTCAAGTTCAAACAAAATAGATCATTGTAAAAGTTTCCATTTAATTCCTCATCGTTTTCTTCTTCATCATAAACACCTCCAAACATGTAAGCTGTGCCTGGTTGTATCAAAGTAGCTGATGCACTACATCTAGGAGATACATGAACTCCACTTTGCTTCATAAGTGTCCACTTCCACTTTAAACCAGTCTGATCATTTTCTATAAAATCCAATAAATTATACATTAATTATTAATATTGAAAAATCATAATTATTAAAAATCAATTTTCAACTCACTTTCTGGACTCAACAAAAACATATCTGTGTGAACATGCCCTTTATCAACGTCCATCTTAACTCTATTTTTACTGTATCCTCCATAAACAAGAATTTTATTCTCAGGAGTAGGTAACAAAATACAACCAGATCTGGGAGCAGGTGGGTTTCCTGTTATAAAATAGATAAAAAACAACATATATAAAAATTTGAATAAAATGTTTTAATTTTTTGATATATATTTTTAAAATCACTCACCAGAAGTTTCTAGTTTACTCCAAGTGTATGTTGCCATATTGAAACAATAGATATCATTGAAATACTTATAGTCTCGAAGATTATCATGGAAACCTCCAAAAACAAATAGATTTTTCTTTATATTAACCATTCTATGTCCACTTCTTGCTGATGGACCACCGCTACTTCTGCAATAAAAATAACATTTTAGTTTCAACATTAATAAAAATACCTTATTAAGTTGGTAATTTTAAAAACTTACGATACTTTGCTCCATTTTTTATCTCCTAAATGAAAAACCCAAAGATCTCTATAATGATGAAATTGGGACTCTGATGGACTGGAAAATTCACCTCCAAAAATCCAAAGTTCACCTTTATTGGCCTGAGTAGCTATGGCTTGATGGCCACAACGTGGTGGAGGAGCTCCAGGAGCTTTGACTACTGTCCACTTTTTCTTATCCAAATCATAAAAAAATAAATCACCATAAACAACAGTCTTTTGTCCATCAAAGAATTCGCCACCAAACATAATAAGTTCATTTTTAAAAGGATGAGGGGTCAGGGAAAAGTTGACTCTGCGAGAAGGAGGTGCTACCACTGTCTCTATAACTTTTTGTCTGGCTGCCTCCTCTCTTTCTATTTGAGCAATGACTTTTTCTATGTCTTCCTGTAAAAATTAAAATTAAACGTTAATCCTACCTTTGTGTTGAAATAATAATTAATAAAATTTGCGAAAGTAACCTCTCCGAGAGCAGCTAGTTCCTTTTTTTGTTTGGCACTCAATTTTTTTTCAGTCTTTTTTAATGTTTTTTCGATACCACTGCCCTTCTTCTTCTTGTCTTTTTTCCCCATTTTGACGTATTATAAACTGCTACGAAAAATTAAATAAGTGAAGTTCTATCCAACCCCTTGGCTGTCAATGCACGAGTAACGAGCCTGAGCAGTAGACACCGATTGCCATGTGCTCTGAGTTGTAAATAAGCGCCTACCTCCCTCCCCTCGTCAGTCGGCGTTTTAATCCTATTCAGCGTCATCTGTAAATTCAATGCGGCCGCACCGTAAGAACTATGGTTAGAGTTTTGTTCACATAGTCGGGCGCTTGTCGAGGTTCTTACGGGTTATCCGCATTGAATTTGAAGAGAGCGCTTTATCCCCTAAATCGTGCATAGTGCATCATACACAAATTCGCAGCTGTGCATTCACACTGGTAATGCGAGAAATGTCAAATTAGATACTATTGTCTGCATTGTTTAGTTTATACTCTGTCACCGAGATCTACTGGGACTCAAGCACAGTTCTTGCGCTTGTGCAATAATTTTACCTATCGCAAGTGCCGAAATTCAAAGTTTGCACATCAGACAGTTCGCGGTTGTTTAATTTAAAAACTTTTGTTCAATTAAGGTTAGTTTTTTTATTTTGTAAATAATGAAAGATATAAATTTTTGCTAAAAAAGAAGTGCAGTTTATATCAATGAATTTACTATTTTTACAGGAGTTTCAATACAATCCTAACAATGACAAATTACAAAGAACAGTATAAAGAGTTAAAAAAACAACTCAAGTATTTGTTGTATGAAAATGAATCATTTCAAGAAGCTTTGAGATCAACGCAAAGACAGCTTTTGAAAGTCAATAGGGACAAAAATTTTTTGTTAGATCGAATATTAAATTTTGAACAAGTTTATATGTCTATGAGTGAAAGTAATAATGACACTGATTCATCGGAAGATGAAAGTGCAGAGATAAGAAACATGAAAAGGAAAAAACCAGATTATCCAGAAACCAATTCTTCCCCTTATTATGCTGTAGAACAAAATAAAGTTATGGCTTCATGCAAAAGGAAAAAAACTGTGAACAAATTAATCAAACAAGAAGTATTTTCACCAGAAGTCAACAATGCACATCCTGGATCGTCTATATCTGATGGACATATGACACCAGAAGAAGTTGAAAAGCATTTAGAATCTCGCCGCAGTTACCTAGAACTGGTGCCTGAAAAAGCTCCACCAACAGTTCCCATTGATATGTTCAGTAATGACATCTCACCAGGAAAATTATAATGCCAAACTATTTTAGGCAACTCAAAAAAACTCTAGTTCAAATATTTTTAATAACAGCATCTTTTTTGATAATTTGTATTCAAGTGCAACAAAACTCATAAAAGATGCATCAGTGTTGATGAGAGACAATATTTTTTAAGTGTAAATATGTTATGTGTAAGTCTTGCATCTATAAATAGAATGTATAATGATCGTGAAAACGATTAAAAACAATTTAGTATAACCACAAATAGATTTAATTGTAAGTAAAATAACTTTGAAAATAAGATAAATTTTTAAAGATCACAACTAAAAATTTTTTTATTTATACTATCAATTATGTTAAAATGAGAAAAAAATTTATGTAAAAATTTTGATTTTGTACTTAGAAATATAAATATATTGATAATATAATTTTATTATACATATTTTTTAACAAGACCCCTATTATTAAACTTAAAAAAATTTTACAAGATTAATTATTTTTCACATCATCACTTTGTCATGAGTTTTTTTTATCTTGGTGATTGTTGTGCTCTTCTAAATTTTCAGATTCTTTTGGTGCTTCAATTTGCTTTAATTCTGGTAAAAGTTGACATTTTTTCTTCAACAATGTTCCTCCTGTAAAACCTGCAATTTATTTTGATAATATTTTAAATTGATATAAGTATCATTTTTTATTTATAAGACATACCAAGTAACCCTCCACCAATTGCCGCTAATCCACCTAATTTCAAACCAACTGCTAGACCTACAGGTCCACCCAAACAAGTACCCAAAAGAGCTCCGGCAATAGGATATCCGACTAACTTATATTTGGCAGCTTGCTGTAAGTTTTTGTTTCCTTCTTTTATATTGATTTGACTTTCTTCAACAAAGTCCTCAATTTTGTCAACCGATTCAGCTTGTTCCTGATGTGATAACATTTTTATTGAATATTGATACCATCAAAGAAAAAATTTTAGTTTTTCACACTTACATGAACAAGCTTATTAAAATCTAAAAACAAATGTTGCAATTCTTGCAAATCATTTTGCAAAGAAGTCCATGCACGAAGACATGCTTCTTGTTGATCAAGATCTTCTTGCTCAGCTTGAATTTGCAAAAATTGATTGTCTAATGAAGAATTTTCATGTGTCGGAGATTCTTCTTTTAAAGAATTTTTGTCTTTAGAAGATAGATCTATTTGAAATTCTATTGTAAAAAAATTTGGATTAATCAATATTAATTCAAAATACATGCATAATCTATTCCAAGAGTTTCAAGGTTTTTTACCTAGATATTCATTGATAGCATTTAAAGTACTAGTTCGTGCTTTAATGGTCAATTTATCAAATATTGGTATATCATTGTCAATTACTTGTCCTCGCAGTGTATCCATTTCATATAATAATTGTTTTAACTGTTTAACAACCCTTGATGCATTAATTTGCTCTGTATAAACTTTGTCCCAGTCACGAACATTTTGATACTAAAGTAGGAAAGCCATGTGAAATTTATACTTTTATTTTAGTTCAAGTTAATAGAATTTTTAATTAATTTAGAACAAAGAACATACTTTTATGATGTTGTTTTTGTGTCTTTTGAGGAGATCAGTGTGATGAGGAATTGCTACATCATTGAATTTGTTAATTGGTATTTCTAAGCGCTTAATGGGCTGTTTGGTCACAATTTCCTTCACAGGAGACGACATTTTTTCTCAAACCCTGAACTATTTATTTTTCAAGGAAATTTGTAAAACTAAAAGACATTTTTGCGAAAACGTCATGAAGTACCATGAATGGTGTTAAAATGTTATGTAATGACCAATAACCGATAATTCAGTGACTTTTGTTGACCTGTTTATATTTAATAAGCTCACATATAAATGAAGATAAACAAAAAATAAACTGAAATCAGCTGCTAATGTAAACACATACAAAGGTCTGCTGCGCAACAAATATATGACGTGCGAGAACTGTCAATTTTGTCTGAACTATTTACCGTCAGCAGATATCAGCATAGTAAAGAGGGGATGAGTGTATGATCTGCTCTGAGTCTCTTTCCTTTTCAGCTTGCACGTGTTAGCAGGTGAGATTTTTTGTTTTCACAGTTAAAAGTGACAAAAATAAATAGTGCGTGAAAATATAAAACAATTTCATTCTTCTAGTGTATTTAATAGTACTCTTAGTTTATTTTTTAAACCCTAATATAAATCTGATTTCTTAGTCGCTTATAAAATACGTGTGCTTTACTACTCCGACTAACCTCTTTTGTAAATGTGCATGTTCCAAAAATTTGTATTATACTTATTCACAAATTTTTCGCACTTCAAAATTTATTTTTGCATTCTATAAACCTTCAGTTTTTATATTGTATATTATCAATAACATATTTTGTTGTCAATCTTGGGCATACTAATACTTGAATTCATTTCCAATTTTACCCAATAACAATTGAGATAATTGATAAATATTAATAAAAATATAGTTATTTTTAAAGTTATATGCACTAAGAATAATTTAATTTACAATGGTTTCTTTTATTGTAAAATAATATTTATTTATCATTTAAATATACAATTTATTTTTTCATACTGAATGTTTCTGTATGATTTGTGGTTTGCAGTGTTATATAAAAAAAAATTATTTATTACAGAACTGCAAGGATGAAGACTATCAACACTTATCAGACTGTGAAAATCCCACAGGGTTTGACAGTTTCTGTCAAATCCAGAATGGTCACTGTTAAAGGACCACGAGGTGTTTTGAAGAGATGTTTCAAGCATCTAGCTCTTGATATCCGCGTAAGTTATAATTAATAACTTTTTTAATTTTACTTTGCTTAAAGCAAATAATAAAAGTAAATGACCCACATTTGGAACATTGTCCATAATTTGATATGTGTTAATCAAATAGGCTCAAAAAGGTATTCCATAATACGGCATTAGTATTGCCATTTAATTTACACATTCCATATTATGGGACACTTCATTATAGAACACTGGTCCAAAGAAACAAATTGTTCTATAAATATGGAAACAGGATCAGTTTCAAACATGTATAAAAAAATATTTTGATAATCTTCAAACATAAGTAATGGAATTTACCATCAGAAGGACGATCTACTTTGATTAAAATGCATATGAAGTCTTTCAAAAACTTCATTTATATGTGATTCGCTTACAAAGTCAAAACACTTAAAAGTAGTGTTCCAAAAATGGCTTGTCAACCTTAATTCTTATGATGATAATGTGGATTCCCCTTCATTTAATTATAAATGATTAATTCGTTTCTGATATGAAAAACTTAAATTTTCATTGCAGTTTGTCAAGTTTTACACAATTTTAACATGTTTATTATAAATGACATTACAGATGGTAAACCCAAGAGTTCTTCGAGTAGAGAAGTGGTTTGGAACCAAAAAGGAGCTGGCTGCTGTAAGAACAGTCTGCTCACACATAGAAAATATGCTCAAAGGAGTTACTAAAGGATACCAATACAAAATGAGATCTGTATATGCCCATTTCCCCATCAACTGTGTATGCACTAACGATGGCTCCACAATTGAAATCAGAAATTTCTTGGGTGAGAAATTCATTCGCAGAGTCGAAATGGCTCCAGGAGTCGTAGTAACAAATTCAAAAGCTCAAAAAGATGAACTGATCTTGGAAGGAAACTCTCTGGAAGATGTTTCTAGATCAGGTGAGTTATAATTGATAAAAAAATTCTTAGTTTAAAAATAGACTTTCTTATTTCATACAATATTTTTTATTTCTATATTTTAAATTTACATGTTAGATTATCAATTTTTCAATAACAATCTCATGAAATGAGAATTTATATAGTTTCATCAATCGAAACTTAAATTTTTTTTGTTTCATAATGATTATTTGAAAATATAAAATTTTTTAATTTGATTTTTTCAGCCGCTCTTATTCAACAATCAACATCTGTCAAAAACAAGGATATCAGAAAGTTCTTGGACGGACTTTATGTATCAGAAAAAACCACTGTTGTGAAAGATGAAGAATAAATTGCTTCGTTTCGTTAATAAAAATTTATTCATAAAATAAGTTATAAATTGATTGATTATTATTCCATGTCAATTCAGAAATCATAATAGAGATATGTTTAGTATAGTAGTTCAGTATATTATGTTTGAATTATGTTGTAATTAATGTGAGTCGCATCTTCTGCGATTTTTTCTAAAAATTTTTTAAGTAACGAGGTAAAAGTTGCGATTAAAAAAGAGCTATGCAATAACAATTTTATGCCAATAGTTAAGACAGAAGTTCATTTTACCGAAATAATTGTAATGATTCGTGCTCAGCTTCACGCGTATCGGTCCAACACTCGTTCAGAACTATACGCGCGCAGGTGAAAATTCTTCGATATGCTTCTCTAATTTCACTGCGGTATTTCCGAATGAACGTTCTTTTTTTTTCGCCAATGGAAAATTCGCACGCGGCCGGATACGAGCCAATTCTCTCTCCCTCTTCCTTGTCGGAAAGGTTTTGGCCAAATTCCATGCCGTGAAAAAATAGTATAAAGCTCCGGCCGTCGCCGCCGCCGCCACCGCTCCGATATCTTATCGAGCCAAGCGTCGAATGCCGCATGCCGAACGAGCTAGGTAACGAGAGAACAGCGTCTCGATGCTTTCTCTCTCTCTCCCTGGCTCGTGAGCTTTTTGTCTTTTTTGCTTTACCTGTTATAGATCCGCACTGGAGCGTGTGTATCTTTGCTTTCTCTCTCGTGCAAAAAAAAAGGTAAGACCGGAAGGAAAAAAAAAGGGTGAAAAGACCAAAAGATTGGATTTTCACGCAAGCCGCATATAAGGATTTATCCGATTTTTTGGCAAGCTGCTTTGTGATCGTGCAACAGCAGGGCCCAAGACTTTTGCCGTGCATGTACTTTTGATTACTTTTCCGATTCAGCGGCGTCGACGGCAGTCGCGCACGGCCGCAGCTCGATCATTATTTGATGAAAAAAGCTCCCGAAATTCCGTTACATCTCGAAACTCTCCACTTCTTGGCCGGGCCGCTGATTAATCGACATTTTTGCCTCTCTCGGGGGGTTGCTGCCCGAGGACGCGCGGTCGTGTCGTAACAGCGCAGTGTGTCTCTCGTCGCGTCGAGATCGGCTCGATCGCCTCTTCCACCTATATACATAATACGTGCCCGGCCAACATCAAAGCAAAGCTCGCGCGGAGCTACTACTCAATTTCATTAACGAAGCAGCCTGCTTTTTTTATTTATTTATTTTTTTTCATTTGCTCCTTCTCTCTCCCTTCTGTCTCAAAGTAATCCTATACGCGGATCCACGCGGCTTTCAAATTAAAAAGTACATGCAGCACGCGGGTACACGGCCGTCTGTGCGGTGCAGTAGTGCCGCCGCTACCCCCTCGTATAAGCGCCGCATGTGCTATGCTCGGCCGCGTGAATCACGTTCACGGAATGGGCGAAATTGATTAATGGCCAGGGCAACATCTTCACCATCGCGGCGCGCTGTCGCGAACGACGGCGAGAGAGAAAAAAGTCGCTACACATTGAGTTTCGTGTTCGATCAACATAGTAATTTGCGGCTTATTGGTATAAATATAAGTGTTGAATGCGAGAGCAAAAGTTATTCTGGCAAGAAAAGAGAAATTTTAATTTTCCCTCATGCTCAAAGGTAATTAATGGTCAATAACCCAAAAGTTATTATTTAAAATGTTTTTAGACGCTTGATCATCTATTGGCTAGTATCTGAAGATTTTTTATTACAATTCTATTACAAATAGTAACTAGGCTCTACGCGTAGTCTATGACCGAAATATACCGTGGCGCCGGTGGTAGCGCAGAGCTGAAACGGGTTGTCGAACATACAGATATTGAGGACTGAACGATACCGTCACGCCGCTTAGCGGCGAAATTCTGTACTAGCTTATTATAATCTTGTGAAAAATGGTCATCTGAATCCAAATCTGCATGTTGGAAGACCGGAAAATGATCGGAAAATATTTCAAACAATTTTCTTCAAACAAATTGCACAAATTTGAAATTTTCCACCCAAAACAAATTTTTAGGTTTTTTGGGGTCATTTTGAATAAAAAAGTACTCTTGTGTTTTTTTCTCTAAAATCGATATTTTCGAGTTATTTAAAATTGAAATTTCGAAAAAACTCGAAAATGGCTGTTTTCAACCCTCACACAGCGTATGGCCGCTGTGTATACACGTATAAGCGCGCCTATTATTTAAGTCCAAAAAACATAGCTTAACAATTAAGTTTTGGAAATTTTCGTTTCTTTATTTCATTAATGAAGATATAAAGATAATCTAGGACTATTGACAACATCAAAATTCATAATTTTTAACCCTTTTACAGAGGGTTGAAAACAGCCATTTTCGCGTTTTTCGAAATTTCAACGTTAAATATCTCGAAAAATATCGATTTTAGAGAAAAAACACAAGAGTACTTTTTTGTTTAAAATGGCCCCAAAAACCTAAAAATTGGTCTTGGGCGGGAATGTTCAAATTTGTGCAATTTGTTCAAAGACAATTGTTTAAAAAAATTTCCGACCATTTTTCGGTCTGCCAACATGCAGATTAGAATTCAGATGAATATTTTCCACGAGAAACGACAAATATATTCTATTGGAATAATTTTCCGTACGGAGCGCCCCTGGGGTCTGGATTTTTAAGAGTCTGAAACGCGCACAGTGTTAGTGACGGAATGAGCTCATCAGAACTCGTGTGTTGTTCAAAATTCCAGCGTGAAACACAGTCAAAAGTTTTTCGGTGTACAGGGCATAATGGTGCAGTTAATTGGTGTTGTTCGCATGGGTGCGTGCTGTAACACCAGCGTTGTTTTTACCACGATTCTACAAATTGTATTACAAATTATTTTTCCTCATTGAACATGCATATTTATAATGAAATTAACCAGATTAATCATTTTTAACATAAATATATATTTTCCAATGTTTTTTTACAATGAAAACATTAGAAAAATTTGAAACTCTTTTCGTGACCCAAGATCGACCTGCTTAACTCGAGGTTTTGTGACTAAGCCGCCGCGGCGCCACCAATACTTTTTGTCCATAGAGTCTGACCATAGAATTGTGGTCAAAATAACGCTGATAGTAACCACATTTTAAATAATCTAAAAATAACAGTTTAATTTTTACAAAAGATTTCGATTAGTTTACGATCTTATTAAATACGATAATATCAGTTCAATCTTTCATCACTAGATGGCGAGTGTCTATATCTGTAAATCCGCTAGTGGTCAAGTACAAATATTGCTACAAATCGAAGCAAGATTTCAATACACTTTATCAAGTTCTTCTTCCCACCGCTTTTTGAAAAGTATATCATAATCGTGCATTTTTTCATATTCCCATGGATATTTGTATGAAAAAAAGTGTACGGCTGAATTGGGATGAAAATGTTTGCAAGTCGTGAGACGCCTAGAATAGCTGATAATCGCGAGCGAGAGCAAGGCAGAACTTGCAGCAGCAGGTTGTATACACACTAGAAGGAAGCGAGCTTGTACTCGTATTATACAGTCGCGCGTCGGGCATCGAAAATGAAAAATGGAATGTTGGCTGTTCGCAAAGTCCGAGAGCTGCTGCAGAAGCTCATGGCGCGTATAGACGCGCTACACAGCTATCGTCGTCGTTTTTGCAAGTCTTTTGCAGTTCATATCTCGCTCTCGCTCTCTCTTTCTCGGCGAGTATTGAATATTCAAAAGTTTCCTCGCCATGCGCTACCTGCCCCCTCGTACACTGCTATATATACGGTGCGCGCGGATTCGGGGCTGAAAGTTTTTCGTCCGTGTTCAGCGCGCAGCACGTGCAGCGGAGAGCTTGCGTAGATATATATAAGAACATGTATGCGCAGGAAAGGATAGCTATACGTATATTATAGGAATCTGCAGAGGATGTGTAATAATAGCGCACGACGAAGGAGGAAGTTTCTTTGCTCGGCTGCTGCTGCTGTTGCTACTGGAAAGATCGCGCGCTGAGAAGACGTTCTTTTTGCTGCCTGCGAATGCCGAATATCGCGCGGCGCGTGGATATATATATGCGCCCGCAGAGGATCGCCGAGCTCCATTCGGCTCCAGATACGTTGCGCTGCACTTTTTTTTCATCTTTTCACGATATCTCGCTCGACTCTGTGTATGCACTGTATACGGCAGGATATAGCTCGCTCCGTCGCAAGCTGCATCGCGCGAAATCTGCACGGCTCATGCTTGTACACATACAAAATTACGCACATGCGGGGACGGGGGTTCGAGCTAGTCGAGACGTCCTTTCTTTCTTATCGCGCGAAAGTTGAGAGCGAATCAATGCGAGGGGCTTCGACAGCCAACGCGGCAATTCTCTCCCTGCTTGTATAGCTATGTATGCTGTATGAACAAATACGCGCCGATTCTCAGTGAAAGCTCGCGAAAGCTCGAGAACGAGCTGCTGCTGGAGGTCCTGTATGCACAGTGCGGGACTACTTGTCGAGCAGCGACGAAACTTTTTCGACTTCACGCTGACTCGTGTGTATGTGTGTGTACATGCGTAAATATTTCTTCGCAATTTCTTCGAGGCGGCGAGCTCGAGTTTATCGCATTTCACGCCCAGCTGCGTGCACGACCGAGCATCGCCACCGCCGCCGCGTTTCTGAGACTTTTCTATCTCTCTCTCTGCGAGGCGCCCGGGCCGTGTCGCTCTATATATACGTATACACGTGAAACTGTATTATACATATATACCTAAGCTAGTTCCGCGACTATTTGCTCGAAGCTGACGACGCTGAAATTTTCTCGTATATATCCGTCCATCAAACAGCCTTCGGGACGCTATTCGCACAGCAGCCGAACGAGGAAGAGAAAGAGAAAAGATAGAAGCAGCGAGAACATGTCAACATTTTGCTACATTGCAGCAGCAACAGCAGCAGGCCAGAAACGAGAGACAACTTGCTGTGACAAACTCTGATTTTGCTGGATACATATACGCGACCTGTATTGACGCTGCAATTCTACTAGCAGCTTCTGCTCTTTCATGACTCGCCCTTGAGGCACAACTTTTCCGTATCTTTACATTCTTTTATGCGAATTAATATCAAAATTGCCTCCGAGTCGAAAGTATTGAGGGATCCAAGACCAAAAATGCCAAATGTAAAGCGAATTGATAGATCCCCGACAAAATAAAAAAACTTTCGAAGGCCTGGCTGCTGTATCGCTGCGGATCGAGTTAGTTCAAATCGACACTTTCTTCTGAATGGCTGCATTACAAAATATCATTTAATCAGAATTTTGTTAATTTATGTATTAATATAAATTCACCGATTCGTCTGATCGACGCTGGTAGAGCATCAAGTGAACCGAGAGATAGTTTTCCCGAGTTGTTCGGAAAGCCGATGAAGTAGAGTAAGTGCGTGGTAGTCTCGGAAACTACATAAGTCGAACCGCGTCGGAGAGCGATCGCGGGTAGTGTGACCGTAAGTCCTCGAGATGAGGGCTGCGTGAACAAGTGTGTGTGTGTGTGCTCGAGAACGCGGAGAGGGTGTGAGCGTCAATTTTTCGTTCCATCACCGCTGTAGAGGCGAAGGACGAATAGAAGAACTGGTAACTAGGAGGACCACCATTCAGCCCTCTATATAAGCGTCGCGTTTTGCTTCTTCCCTTGTGGGTGACAAAAACGCCCCCTAGCGGTATCTAAAGTAAACAAATGAACTTTACTTTGATGTGCATATTACTGACATGTATATTATATACGTGCAATAATCTATTAAATATTATTATAAAATAAAAACTCTTCCCACTAGTAACTAGAATTTTAACCACGTCTATAGCAGGGTTATAATTCTTTTGGTGGTTTTATCGCTTCATCAAGTGGCCATTGTATTTGCAAATATTATCCCTTATCAATAACGTGTTGTATTTCTGATGGATTTTTACATGGCCATGAAGCATGACATACATCTACTCTATTCTCTTCATTAACTAATTCAATTAAGGAGGCTCTTGCATGAATTGTCCAGGAATGAAACGTGTTCTATTTTATAGATTAAAACACGCTGATTCTGATGGTATAATTATTTATATGGCTTACGCATCAAAATCTTGAGATATTTTGTCTCAAAGTATGCCATTTTAACACGAGAAGCATAGAACGGCCACCATTTATATGGTATTTCCAATCAAAAATTAGTTTGTCTGAGTATCGGAATATACAGGTTTTGTAGAAAAAATCATAATCTTTAACCCTGTATATCGGAAAATGGGGCTTACGCATAAAAAAATTGAGATATTTCACGTCGAAGTGAAAAAAAAACGGCTTTCGCGAAACACGAGCAGGCGTCAGTCGTCGTCTGCAGTGAAGGCAGTGTGCACATAGAACGGCGCGCGATTCAAAATTTTTAAGTTTGACATTTT